>JAOPJD010000025.1:275293-295432 GCA_026167825.1 Papilio polyxenes | reverse complement strand
GGAGATTCGAGAATGGTTTAGATTTACAGTTTTTTTTTTAATTCCGCGCGGACGGAGTCGCGACCGACAGCTAGTTACTCTATATATTTTTTCACATTTTACAAAATAAAACAATAGACAAGAAAAGAAAAAATAAAGTGTTCGATTTTTTGGTTTGAATATACATTCTTTTGTATTAAGCCTGTTTGCTAATCCTTGACACCTTATGTGGGGTCGGCGTACAAAGTTTTGGATCATTTTTTACGGCCAGCCGCCTGTCTGTTCAGTTCGGTTTATTGAATACAAAGATTTTACATTCATATACCAAATTTCATCGAGATACGTTTTGCCGAGATACCTAGAGGGTAACTGATAACAAAAATCCATCTAAATATTCGCATATTATCGAAGTAATTAAGATTAATATTGCTTCAAAATTAACTATGTTAAATTCTAAGTAAAATTAAAACATTTATCTTATCTCCTTAAACTTTTAGCTTAAAACTTAAACGTTACATTAATTTTAGACATAGATTTAAAAATAAATCTAGTATAATTAATTTTAAAGATATAGTATAACTCAGTATTGCGTAACTTAATTACTTTCAAATAAAACAAGATAATGCTAGATAAGATAAACATACTTCCGCAAACGCAAACAACTTATTCATATGTTCGTTCGTATGTTTAAAGACAGAAACATTGTAGCAACGAGCAATGCTCGAAACATGCAGCTTTGTAAACAGTTTCATCTGTCGAAATACTTAATTCTAGACGTATAATTATTGTTCCTAATACTTTCTGTTTAACAACATTATGCTTGTATATTTTAGATACTGGGACAATATTTAAAGCTTTATAGTTTTATTCTACATCTAAACTATTAAATTTCATTCAATTAATAAATAAATAAAAATTGCGTCCTGAGTCCATTAAGTAAGAGATAATATAGTTATTGTACATTCCTAAAAAAATATTAATTGAATAAGTGATAGACCTATGAATATATATCAATTATGTTTATTATTGTTGGTAAAAGTTTCTTTTTGGAAAAGCGCCAACCATCAAATTGAGATGTAAACATTGTACTCGTTTCGCGTAAGAACTGTGTTAGCCGGTCGAACGGTGAATATGTTACCTTACTCGAGGAGAAAATAAAATCATGTATTTTTTACTAACGACTGAATTAATATTTCTTCACCACTGGATAAGGTTAAAACTTTATTTTTGGAACCTTCATTAGAAATAATGATCACCAATTACGCTGATATCTGATGGGAACCAGTCGAGTTAATAACAATTTATTATTTTGTTCATAAACAAACGCCTATATAATACAAGTATTGGCAGATATTTAATTTAAGTTGGTATATTCTGCTTCATTTTAGCAAGAAAAAGGCTTTCAAGAACTCGAGAAATAAAGTAATTGTAGGATATCTAGTTCCCAGAGCAATGTCATTTATTATAAATATGAAATAACGAAATTTTCATTTTTAATTCTTAGATTTAATAAATTGAAATATATGTCAGAGATTAACTCAGAAACCACGAAACTGATCGTAATGATGAATGAATTTCATATGATATGTATAAATTGGCGCAACAACAAGATTATATAGTTCTTATTCTCGCTTGATTTAGGTAATCTATCTATCTATCTATCTATATCTTCTATTATATATATATATAAATGAATTCCTGTTCGTTAGTCTTACTAAAACTCGAGAACGGCTGAACGGATTTATCTTATCTTAGTCTTGAAATATTCGTGGAGGTCTAGGGAAGGTTTAAAAGGCGAGCAAAAACCGAATAATTTCCGGGAAAACCCTAAAAGCAGCCCTTTTCTATTTCTCATACAAACTTATCCCTTGGTCACGCCATCACGCGTGAACGGCTGGAAAATTTTTTTTTGTTGTGTTTGTTATTTTCAGGAGAAGATTCTTATGACAGGAAAGATTAAAAAAATTAGATGGATGGATAATGATCCCGCGCAAACGAAGTCGCGGGCGACAGCTAGTTAAAATATATATGTTATTGGTTGTATGTGTTGCTAGACGTACGGCCGCGGTACGTGGATAGTTAAATAATCGATGAAACTCATATCTATAAACAAATTGAATAAAAAAATATGAATTTAAAAAAAAATTCTCTCAATCTGCTATGTTAAATATTACTGTGCACTCTTCTTCGGGAGCAAAGTATTGAATAACAAAGTTTAACCCCGAATACATTTGCCACCTTGATGTGACATTCGTCATTTAAATTAGGATATTAAAATTCAACAATAGTGCGCAGACAAACGCATTATCATAAAAGGACACCTTTTTCATATTACTACAATAATATATTAACGAATGCACATAAATATACTTCTCCAGTTCTTTTTTATACTCCTCGACTGTCAGGGTTTTCAGTTCTTTTAATAGATCGTTTCTACGTTCCGTTATAACCATGTAACTAATTGGATTTGTATTCAACATTGAAAATCTATTTTGTATGTTAGGTAAAATCGATGTTGCCAATATAATTTACAATACGTGCAGCTGAAAATCAAGGCAAGTCATATAAATTGGCTGAAACAGTCTTCACTGTGCTTACACACAAGCGTCTCTACTTGAAACTTGAATGTTGTTTTATGAGCAATAAAGAGCAAAATTGAGTGTGAATAGATTCTGCAACGGCGGCAACACTAAATCGCATGATTGGCTCGTAAATTAACCTATACAACGACTTCACGAGCGTTCCCTGTGATTCCAGTTGCTTTTTGAACTTGGTCTATTGTATATTTTGGGAACTAGAATAGCTTTAAACGTTAATTAGGTCCCACCAACATGTATTACAAATGATAATATATTTACTACACTTTAGATTTAGATAATTTATAATTAATTTTATGAATATTTATTTTCCTTTCCAAAGCTTTTTGACTTTCTCCAATACCAGATTTAGTCTTTCTTTAACATAAATTTTCCACTTACGACGCCAGCAACAACTAAATTCAACTATTACATGAATGGGCCGACTCGGCCGGTGATATACCACGACCACACAGAAGACAGGCGTCTAATAAAAAAGTAGTAAAAGTAATTCCGTGTATAGACTGATGAGAATGCGAGTCAGACACCTAACAAAATGATGGGAAAAGGAAGTTGATTTGACGGAGAAGGGGACGCAAAGGAGGGGGTAATATTCTCTTCCTATATGTCGCCCTCCTTCATCGATGAGGCAACTCATCCGCGTTTGGCCGCTTGCTCGTTTACCACTTTACAATATATAAAGAATATTTTAACCGAATACCAAAAAAACAATGGAATACTTATATGGTATTCATGTAAGTACGCAAAAGGAAATGTAAGAGAAAACAAACTGAGAAAATAGCAATCGAAAAAATATAATAAGTTTTTTTGGTATAATTTATTTTGGACGTCATGTTTTGTTAGAAGTGCGTAAGTAGAGCTCGGGTTGGATCATTTTAAAATCAAAATAGATCCGTGATCTTGTTTGTCACATTACTTATTCGCAACAATTTAAATATTTAACTTAGAGGAAAAAAATGTTTTTAAATTTATGAGTATATCGCACCTGGTTTTGTGGTTCTAAAGGATTAGTTTTTATTACATTTTTATTGTATGTGGTGTTAAGATGGAACGCGCTAACTTAGTTAATGTCTACTTAATAAATGTTTCAATATAAATATCTCCAAACCGACACAAGCTTACATTTTAGTTTTATCAATTTCTGGGAAACTCCGAAAAGGAAAGATATCATTCCATAAAAACATTCCTCCCCTACAGTAGACATTTAGGAGATTTTAGAAAAATCCTTTGTCAGTGTTAACTCAGTTAGTGTCTAACAGAAATCTCCGTGCAAAGAAACATCTTTAAACCCAATATAACACTGTTTCGATAAATAAGTCCGTCAGTTTCTTTTTATCTGTCACGTATACAACCGAACGTTTTGGCAACCAATAAAACTGATATAGTAAAAAGATGAAGAAACCTGCATTAAGATGTGTCTTAAGTTAATTTGTATCAGTGATGTATGATGTATGGGCAAGAGCAATACGTCATGAAACGCCACAACCGTGGCGCGCTCCGCTGCCGATCACCCATTAATCAAACAATATAACAGCAATCGAACGCGATTAACTTTATGGTAGCAGTTGACCTTTACGAGTTCACGAATTAAATTCAAATATGTTTGTACTATTGATAATTCATCAATAGTTGAACTTCCAACTATTTTGAGAGTATTTTGATAATAAAATTAACATCTATACTATACGGACCAACGGTTAAAATTACTTAATATTGTATGTGCATTAAAATAAATAATTAAAAATGTAAAAGACATGTTATACATTTTTCACATACGTATTCTTTATAATTTAGATGGAAACATTCCCGTCTTCATTAACTTTATAAATAAGATCTTCGGTCCACAGAAATTTCGCCTTTTAATACTTCATTTAATAAAAAAAAAAAACAAATAGAAGCAACACAATTTCAGCTCAACTTTTTGAAACCAAATTAAGCGAGAATATTTGATTGTTAGCGGGTGTTTCGTGCGACGCGACTAAAATTGGACGAATAAAGTCTCATCAAAGCAGTACAAAGATCGGTTTATCAGCCCCTAAGGTGCCATTACTTTTTCAACTTAAACGCGATTAATTTTCATTCTTTGAACACGTTACTTTCACGTGTTAAATACAAAAACAGGATAAGAAAGAGACATGAACATTGTAACAATGCTGGCCAGCAAATTAGAGCGTGACACAAACCAGTTATAGTCCTCTTAATCCCTGCGGCGCGACCTGCTCCTACAATTATTTTATTTAGCTCTGAGAGTTTACTTGTACTTTCTGAGAATGTTTGTACATAATTTTTATCAAATACTAGCTTTTGCCCGCGACTCAGTTCCGGATAAAAAGAAAACGGGATAAAAAGTATCCTATGTCCGTATTCCTGGTTCTCAACTACATAACCATGAATTTTCAGCCAAATCGGTTCAGCCGTTCTTGAGTTATAAATAGTGTAACTAACACGACTTTCTTTTATATCCATAGATAGATATTTACCACATCACTAGAAATAAAACAAATTTTTAACAAAAACATTATCTAACTGATGGATATACGAGATTTACTAAATTGCATTCTAAAATGTATTTAAACATTCAATAAAAGTAATTATACAATTCAAATAGCAATTTGGAGAGCAATTTCAACGAAATGCTTAAGTTCCAGGCAAAGTAATTTAAGACACGCTGAATTAATACACTATCGCAAACGTTTTACATCATTTATTTGTATTTATCGCAACACAGGTAAAGCAACATCTGGCATTCCATTTTCTCTCTACTTTTTTAGTTAAAAGCTTGGTTAAAGTTTTATTTCACTGAAGGGATGTAACCCGAAGTCTCTGTACACAATAATAAAACGTTTTATTGCAACTTTACGTGGTCATTGGCACAGTGTTATTTCATGAAGGACTGACTAGTAAGAAGTTTCATAAGTTTTTATCTTAATTAAGTTAAGAAAAATTTATTTCATTTGTTATGGTTTTGCACAAATACGTATTTTAAGAAGTAATTATCTCAATCCCAAGTTGGGTTGACGACAACCAAAGAAATTAAGCCAAAACGTTAAGGTTAAGGTTAACATTAAGGCGCGGTTCGGCGCACTAGTTTTTTTAAACACAAGTTTTTGTAAATGCGTTACACCTAATTTGGACAAATTATTTATAACATCTTTATAAAGAGTTTTCTATATCTGTAAAACTACGGGAAGCTGAACGGAAGACAAGTTATTCTTTAAAAATAAATAAGCCAGTAACCTAAAAATCAAAGCGGTGATTACAGATTGTAGGAGAGGCAGAGTCGTGGCACACCTACCGACGTCGCTTCTGCCATTTTTTACTATTCTTGATAATAATTTTTAGTTATGTGTATGTAAATCACCATTGCGGTACTTACAGTTTCGCGGGCTATGATGGGGATAAGAACAAGGAGATGTTGATAATTATAAAATGGGTGGTACTCACAACACTTCGTCCGCTGCGGCTGCGAAGACTGAGCCGCATCTTCCAATCCCTCTTGGCCGTCGCCCCTCCCTCAGAACTTAACGAGCGCTTGATCGGCTGCGACATTCTGATAGTCTATACACTAACACTAGCCGTGAGCGAAAAGTTTGCGTCCATGTCGCACTACGCTCACAAAGTTTTATAACCTACGAAGTGTTTTGATCACTATTTTTTTTATTTATTTACACTTAATTTAAAACTACTAAGAAGCACATTTTACACGCTTAATTATCTATTCCTAACAACTACACTTACATAAAAGATAGTCACAAAATTATGTCACTTAAAACCAAAGTTTATAATTGTTAAAGGGAATTACATATATACACAGAGAAGCACACTAAGAATTTAACTGAAGAGTTAAGGAAACACCAACACGATGAAAGTACCTGGAACAAAAGGAAATGTTTTTATTTAAATCAAACTCTCAATTTCGACGCTACAACACAAGGAATAAAAATAATACATCATCAGCTGACTTTACGTCCCCACTGATCGGAGCCTACTAGGGGTGACTAGGCCATAATCAACCACGATGGCCCAGGGCGGGTTGGTTGACTTCGCACATATCAACGATTTTTTTCTCAGATATGTATGTGCAGTTTGGACGACTTTTTTCTTTACCATAAGAACGTTGAATAAATGTATATATGTAAATCGTAAATCGAAAAACACATTGGTACATGGCGGGATTCGAACACAGACCTGCAGATTGCAAGTTAAGTGCTTAATACCTGAGCCACCGACACTCAGTAATACATCGAAAAATAATACATCAAGATGAAATTAAGATAAATAATATAATGTTAAACAAACCTGTCCTTCTTTATGTAACTAGAATCAAGCGTCAATTTAACCATCATAAAATAAAACTTTTAAAGTTTCTAAATGTTTAAATTAATGTTCGCTTAAATTTTTGAGAATTAATAAGTTCAAGTACAGAAAGTATTTTTCGGAGCAAAAGACACGTACAACTGAAAATGAGACAAACAGTCCAAAACTCGATTTAAAAGTTTGCGCGGGAACATGACGACACCTTAATAAATCCAAAAGTTGCAGGGCGCGACATCACAGAACTTGGCCCCTAACTAAATTATTCGCCTTAGTCGGCATCGGTACTATAAAATTTTGCAAGTTCCTGTCCCTCAAAGTCAGTAGAACTTTTAATTTATAAATTTAAAGCGTCGACTCATAAAACGTTTTGTTCTATAGATGTTTGTTAGAGGGTATCTCCAAAACGGCTTAAAAGATTTCGATTAAATTTGGCGTAGATGTAGATTATGGCCTGAAAGAACAAATAGGCTACTAATTAAGTTTTTTCTTCCGTGCGGACGCAGTCGCGGGCGACAGCTAGTATTATAATATGTTTTTAGCTTGATCTACAAAGATGTAAAAGTCTTTACATGGAAATAAAATAAAATTTCATAAAGTACATGCTCATGCCTCACTTTTAATATAAGTTCATAAATATAACCAGACAGAACTAAACGGTGTTACACTTTTACGAGTAGACCAATATTCCTGTAAGCTGACATCCACACAGTGAACATACACAATTTGATTGTGGAAACAGCAGAAGCAGAATCGAGGTTACTCGCATTGTGAAAAGAGGTTCTAATAATCTTTTATAGATAAGAATGGAATGAACTATTTTTGCTCTTCATCTCGTAGCATTGGTGGGATACGAGTATGTAAATTGGCATCGAACCGTACACCGCTTGGACGTCGCTCAATAAACTTGGTCCTAGGTAAAACAAACAGTCAGCGCTATAATTGAAATTTTTGAATTGATTGAACTTCTATTTGGGGTTCTATTCATTTAGTATACCGTCAATTTTATTGTTCTTAAAATAACTTATTAACATTTTTGTGCAAAATTAAATGTTAGTATAGAAAGAGTTTTATATCAACTTTTACAATATTAACAAACCAGCGGGAATGTTGTATGTATTCAAAAATCATAGCTCGTAAATCAGCAACGGCTAAAATAATTTAAATAGGTTATATGTAACCTTCTTTAAACAGATTTTAACATAATTTATAATTGTTTTGTCTAAGTTTGAACAAATTCAAAATTAACGTAATGCTTGTTTAATCTAACGTACTTCCATTGTTTTCATTTACGGTGGAAACTTTGTACAAGGTTACGCCCTCACAAGGGAGAGCCTCTTTATTTCCTTACCCCCATCCCCCAGCCCCGAACTGTCATCCCTTGTCATCTTAAATAACAGATTATGACAAGCTCTACTTATCAATTCTGATTACTATAATGATAAGTATTAGAGACGGCTATTGCCAAGTAATTAAAAGTATCTCGCTTTAGTCAATTAACATTCCTAATTTGTCAGAAATATACTATTTTATGTACTTGTATAATTTGACAGTATGCATACTAATATTTGTATATCTTTAAATTAGATATTATTTAGATTACTGGCTGAAATCTACATATGGATGAATTAAAAAATACTATTATTTTTGTCAGCCACAACGGAAAAACTTAAAGTTTGTTCAGTAATTAAATTAATTACCATACAAAGTTTATTGTTTCTAATTGAATGTCTATTGTACAATAGACACAGCTGAGTTGTGAAAACTTTGAAAGTTTTAATAACAATAACATGAATTCATAAGTTTGAAAGACTTTAATTTTTAAATTACCTACGTATCGTAAATTAATACGTTTCCCTTTTCCATTATAACTAAGTAATATCATGACTATAAAAATATTAAATACCACAAACATCGTCAACTTACTTCCGCTTGAGTTGAGAGAAGGGTAAAATAAAGCATTTCACACAATAAGCTTATAGTCTGACAGCTGTAAAGGTTTCCATTTACAAGTTGCAAGCTTTTACCGCTGATAGAATAGAAACAAGTTTGCGCGTAACTCGGAACTTTTCATAGAACTGTTCAAGATCGAAGAAGTATCAGGACTCTAAAGAATGACGGTATTAAATAAAAAATGTTCCACTGGTTTACAAGATACCTAAAAATAAAGCAATTCTTAACCTTACTAATATTATAAATACGAATGTTTTGATGGATGGATGGTTTGTTTGAAGGTATCTTGGAAACGGCTCAACGGATCTTGATGAAATTTGGCAAAGATGTAGAACATAGTCTAGAAGAACACATAGGCTGCTTATTAAGTTTTTTTTAACTCCGCGCGGACGGAGTCATGGACGACAGCTGGGCTTATATGACCATAAATGCACAGAAACAGACATTCCTTTATATTCCATTCTCAGCAATGAAATCTTTTTTTTTACTTTGTTTCCATATATAATACCAATTGTATTCAAACTGATAGTTCATGGTATACATTGTAATCAAATTTATTATTTTAATTAACAATTTATTATAAAAATAAAATTAATTAAATCCTGTAAAGAACCGAACGCAAAATGCTTCAGACGATCGCAAATATCTTAATTTAATGGTGAGATTATGAACACCCACTTTCGGCCCTTTTTCCTTATAACATGTGTATCTGAATTTGAAGGTAATTGTAAGCGCCGTCAAAGCGCTGATATATAATTTAAAATTGTATCTCAGACAATATTATTATTCTTATAAATATTTTCCTCAATGTTAAAAAAGCACTTAAATTGATATCTTTTGTAAAACTGAAAATATTTTGGTTGACATTTAGAAATAAGCGTTTAACTTCATTGCCTGCGAGTAGTTTTTATAATAAAAGGCAATTTCATTAACTTGTTAAGCTATGTTTAAAAGTATAATTAAAATTGCCGTGCATTTTAGAACCGTGGTTTACTTTCTACACCATCTTATGAGATAACAAAGAGCTTATGAACTCTAAATAATTTTCCAGCAATATCACTTCTAGTTAAGTATTTCCGAAGCATTAATGTACGAGTATACTCTGTGGGTTCTAAAGAGTTTTAACGAGGTAAGACGGACCGACTTCTTAAGAAATCTGATTTACATTCGAACTTCCGATACCTAGTTTTATTAAAGTTTATTATGTAAGTATCTTGTCTAGTTGCCATAATAGTTAATCTCTCAGTAGTTACTAATATTATTACAATATCTAGACTTCGTGTTTAGTGTAAAGTAAAGTGTTTCTGATAAGAAAAGAAAAAACTATTGTGTACATAATAATGCATACTTCATTAATATTGCAGACAAGCTCAGGAATGAAAACAAAATCTAGCCCTTGACACAGCGGCGGCGGCAGCTGGCAGCGGCTTCGAATCGATACGCAGCGCAATGCGGCTCCCGGCTTGCGGGGCTGTGCACACTGAGCATACGGGACTTTCTTCATATTAGAAATATTTAACACGTAGCTGAACATTTGGCAATTGACTTTTTTCTACTTTTTTACTCATACACAGCGAATTAACATTCGAATAATCCAAACTAAGTAATGTTGTGGCGGCGCCGAGTATACTATGTTTCTTAATCTTCGGTTTTAAGGACGTAAGGAGATAAATAGATTTATGGGACATCCTGTGTCATGTATCCGGGCGACAATCGCAAACACGATGTCGCTGACAATTTTGATTTTATTAAGCCTAGTAGAGTATCCCTTATGCCACCTGTAAAGGAATTATTGACAAACCGGTTGGGTAGGGGGGGACATACAGTAGACACACTTGTACAAAAACACATTGACATTTTTATTTAAAAAAAAAAAACGAATGTTACCAAAAATATAAGTCACATTATTTATGTTTTGGCTTTATGAATTTCAAAAAGAAGTAAGAGCAACAAGCTAATCAAAATTCTTGATGTTACGCTACGGCACATAGAGATAAGTCATTAATATGGGCGGCGTCGCTCATGCAAATAGACCGCGTCAAAAATTTGATTACGTTCGCTGCAATGCCATTTTCTCGCATATAGGAAACTATATTTTAACATCTATACAACATAGCGTTGCCGGTCGTATTCAAATTACCTTGTAATTCCTCTCTACATGGGATAGCACTGCTGAACTTGTGTCTACTCGCAGTCTCCGTAACTGTAGGCTTAAACTTTGTTAGCCACTATCTAGTTTGCGACCATAATTATATTATGATTGTCGACGGCACATTTCAATAATTCCCAATTACGGTATATAAATCCCCTTTTGATAACTTAACAATCAAACAACAGTAACTCAAGATGACAGCTTCCTTAACTGTCGTATTAAGTCAAGCGAGCTACTTACCATAGATATAGATATAGTAGAAATGTAAATAGCCATCAAATGTCTGAGTGTACAATTTACGTAAATTCATGGGTCTAAGGTATGTACAATCGATACAGTTGTTACAAATTGTTCCGCGCGACATCAAACTAATTCGTAAAATGGGGAACGCACGTGGCCGTTGACATTGTACCGGGAACCACTTGCTAACGAAATGGAATACAAAGCGTGAACTAAACTTGTTTGGACTTGTTTAAGTAATAACTTTTATAGCTCAGAAAAGAAACAAAAGTTAACTTACCGGTTATTATTACCTACTTATTTATAGCTTATCGGCAGTGATTAGTTTAAAATTTTTACTTGAAAAATATAAGTACTAAAAAATTCTTAAGAGACGCTGCGTCTCTGTGCTTCTATTTTCAACGCGTGACTCGCTTTATATGTTTTATTTTTTTACGAACGTAATTCACTAGATTTATGTAAATGCTAACGAAATGTGTAATCACAAAAGCTTCAATAATTCCCCGAATCGACATTTATTTAACTTTGCCAACTATTTTTTTAAAAACAATGGGCAAAATATTTACCTGTGTAAAGAAGGTTTTATAAATATGATATCCTTAATAAATATCATAAATACATAAAAGCTATGACAAAGCTACATTTTTTCTAGACAAAGAATTATCTTTTATAAAAGTTATGGCTACAAGCTAGATAGAGCTAGTTTATTTATAAAAATTTTACTTCGTTAATGATGGATTTTTCCATCCAAGAAATATAATAAAAAGGTAAACTATTTTACTAAAAGGAACTCATGATATAATAATAAAAATATTAGATGTTAAAGAATTGCTCTGATAAAAAGCTTACTTTGCGAACTTTTATGAACAAGACAAAAGCTAAGTACAAAAGTGTATCCTCCATTAATAATGTCTGATAAAATTTTATAAAGCCATTAGTTACACTGTAGTCAAACTAAATCAATTTTATAGTAAGATATTATCATTCTAGTTGATAATTAGGGATACCTATTTTATTGAGACATGTTTCATGAACGATCCAACGGCATTTTATAATAAATAATTAATTTTCTTTCGTATGTTTTAAAAAAAAAATCTTACAATCATATCAGTATTTCCAGTCGAATACTACAAAGCTTCAATACCGGTTTTTCTTATTTTATCGCTTAATTTTCCTCCTTATTACACGATAAAAAGTAACTTTGATTAAACCAGCAGCCATTTCGAAGGGAAACCTTAATGTGACGTAATCTATTAGAAAACTTTCATCGAAGTAATTTAAAATATCAATCGCCACTTACAATGGCCTTTCGGAGATTTAATTATCGTTTCATTTAACAATTACATAAATTATCGAGTATCACTAATAAATGCTATTCTTAAATCACTTCTTTCTTAAAATTGAATTAAAATAAAGTATATTTTGCCATTCTATTTTTTTCGTTCATTAACCATGGGTTTCTGAGACCGAAAAGTCCGTTTAAAAATATTGTTATCGCTCTTTAATCAAAGATCATGACGATGTATTTAATACAGAGATTTTAGTCGGAAAAAAACCACGGTAAATAAAATGTAATCTTGAAATCCATATGTTAATATGAAACTAAGTTTAAAATCTAACATCATTAGTCAAAATTACATCTTAAACCAGAGAGGGATGGAGGGGGCACATTGAGACTTAATATTGACCGATCGTTAGTTTAACATATGTTAACATCGACGGTCTCTACGGTCCGTAGCAAGCTACGCTTGGCACACTTGGTCTGCTACGAACATCTGCATTTCCATGTAAATTGTACTTATTATAACACTTTTTTATAACGAAACTTTTTTTACTTTAATTTTTATAATATAATGTACAATGATTTCGATAGAATAATGCCGTGTACCAAAACAAGTTATATTGTTCGAAGGTACGTAAGTATTTTCAGCGGTAAACGCATATAAATATGTAGATATGGAAATGACTTAAACGAATTTAAAGTCTTAGATGTCATAAATTTTGTATTCTAACACAGAGTCTTAGAAATACATTTAGACTTCCTATTTATTTAAATAAGTTAAAACAGTTTTAGTCTGCTAGAGGAACGTGATGGTACTATGTTAAAAATATTTAAAAAGTTCCACTATCAACAACGTATATAGTACACAAAGATAATATTTACCGCGTTTGGCGACGAGCCAGAACGTTAGTGGACCGTAACGCAATCAAAAGGGGATTTATATTGTGTGTAAACAAATGCACATAAATGTTCACTTGTTAATATCTGTCATCATGCAGAGGTAAGATCAAGTTACCCATATATACATACTAAAAACTTGGTTATATTAATATATTAACACTAAAATATAATTAAAAATTTTCTGTTGGAATAAAAACTCGATTATGAGAAATGATACTATCAACATGCATTCACTAATTTTAAGAAATTATATTAAACAACTTAAATGTTTATACAAAATGCGTATTACTTTACTTAAGAAGTTAATTATAGAACGTAGGCCTTAAAATATTGCGTCAAGGTTTTTAACGTCTATACGTAAAAAAAACCTTTTTTCATACAACCTGATGATATAAAAATAGAAATAACTGTGACGAGCCTTCCGCGCCCATAACATATTTAGGAATGCTGGCTGATTCGATTTCAATGAAATGAGCCAACGTGCCGCTACAACAGATAATGTCAGTCACACAGTGCTGATGTTATGTCATGGATGGACAAAGAAAAACTCAGTAACTGTTTATATAAAAAAGTAAAGCCGCATATTGTATCATTTGATATATATATATACGTTTATCCGGGTATATGACAAGAGAGATCCTTAAAAGGTCTTTGATGATGCATTAATGTAAGCGGGCTCGAGGCTTTCAAAAGGGTTATCCTAAGTTGTAATTTTCACGTTCAAAGACAACTGAAATCCCTATCACGAGCGTAGTGTTGGCGTATCTATATGTGAAAAAAAAGTATACAACTAGTAGGTATTAGAAATTACTCAACAAATAGTAACTTTAACATCTAAACTTAGACTATATATGGAAATTTAGACTATGACAAGGTTTTGATTATTTAAAAGTCAGTTTAATTAGTAATCATAAACTTGAACATATACGTTAATTTAAAACGCAATAGTAAGAAAGAGTTATGTTACAATTTATTGCTGTTTCGTTAATGCCAAAGTGCAAGCACCGTATTGCCAGGTAAGTGTCTATTTCCACTTAGCATAGAGACTCTGCTACATGCGCATGCCCCTTTACATGCTGTTACAGACATGCTGCGTCAGTGGAAATAAGACACATGATACCATACAAAAGGTGGTCAAAAGGAGGCTCGCCGTTAAGTGGAAACCGGCTCTAATAGCGTCGAATATGCAGCGTTTGCAGAAGCTGATTCTCACAATTTACAACCTACTGGAGGAGACGCTCTCGTATTACCTTCATTGGAAAGGTAATGTTCCAAAGTTCATATTCCATTTAGTAGTTAAAATGTAAAATAACCATGATTAGACAACCGACATTGAAACCAGACGTGAGAAATATAATTGTTTGCACGTGTAGGGTTTTGTTTAATACGCACTTGCAAGTTGATAATTAACCTACCTAACATTAATTCATCGTCAGCTCATTATAGGTCCCCGCAGAGGGGATCAGAGCTTACTTGCATTAGGGGTGACTAGACCATTGTGGACCAAGCTGGCCCGGCATCACGGTGTTTTCCTTCTCAGTAACAACGTCGGATAATTATACATATGAAATTTAAAAAATCGAAAAACACAGTGGTACATGTCAAGAATCAAACCTTGACATTTTAGATTAAAGTCCGGTACGGTCAAAGGGTTTTATCAATCATTTCTAAGTTTTAATATAAAGCCATATTATTATACATAATTGTAATGAAAAAAGAAGGAAAAACTGTACAAGCTAACAAATAAGAAAACCATTTATTAGATCTCATCGCTCAATTAAATACATTGAGCAGACTTTAAAAATGTAACTAAAGATCTTTTATTTTCTTATTTCTTGTCAAACTCTACACCTCGCTCTACAATGTGTGTTTGTTGTTAAAACTTTTCATTTAATACAAATACTTTTGTAGTTAGATATTAGAGCCAATTCAGAAAATATAAGAAAGACAATATAACCCAAAGATTTTGCTCCTTAATTAAATAAAAAGGATGTCAAGATGGTTTACAATGACAGTAGAAAGCTACATCACCGGCAATAAGCTGCCTGCAATACAACTAAGTGGACATCGCAGCGCCTCTGCCAACAAACGGTTCCATTACTGCGCTTCGTTTGTATCTCTCTTGACCAAAATGAAACCAGCTCATAAAAGTTATACTTCTATATTGTGATTTTAAAAAAAATTTAACCAATCGGTATAACTCATTCTCCTTTCTTGTTCTGACTCCTTGACTGATTGAAACTGATTGTACTGACACCAGAGAGTTAAGATGTTTCCCAACTATGAGAAGACGTGAAAGCTTTTATTTATATTCTTGCTTAACAAAGTCGCAACGTACACCCGATGTTAGTCCGGGTAATAAATACAAAATGTCCGAATGGAGCCCTCGACATTACACTGCCACCAGTCTATAGCAAATTTTCTTATTTTCTATTCAAATTTACTCTCCAGTAATGTTAGCTAGTAATTTTAGCTCCTATCTTGTTTATATTTTAGAACTTATTCATAAAAAAAACATTTTTATCGACTTTTTACTTTGATGTTATTTGTAGTAAATTTCATTTGCTCATAAAAGCGTTACTTATAAAATTAATTGACTTTATTTATAAGAGTGAAGACGATAGCTAACTAACTTGTAACTACAGAAGTGACCTGAAACATAACGATTTGTAGAGTGCGCTCTCGCACCCTTGCGCCCATCTCCCTAATAAAGAAAAGGTCTGTACAAACAATAATTTCCTTTTTCTTTCGCTACAACATATAAGACCGCTCTCTCCTAAATTGAACATCGGAAACATGAATAAAATTTTATGAAAACGCTCAAAGTCAATATCTATTAAACTCAACATATGTGAACAAAATGCTGATAAGATTCATGACAACAGATGAAAAACGTGCGATCAATGAGTGAGGATGATTAATGATTAACAACGTCTGCGTTCATGTTGATAACTGACAATGAAAGCCTTTTAACATCATTCAAATTATGTAAAACCATCTGATTTAATAATTTAATTTAATTTAAAACCAACAAAATATCCCCGCGCCTGTATCACTTCATTTTAATACTACTTATTTTTTATGTTAAGTGATGGCAAACGAGCAAGCGGCTACCAGAAATCGCTAAAATGCCAGTGGCCGCTACCTCAGACCTAGGCAATAAGTTTAGCATCGCCATATTACTTCAGTTTCTTAATGCGGTTTCTAAATAAGTAGCTATGAAAAGATTAACAAGCATTCAGTTCTGAATGACAACATCCGCCGTCGGAGAGGCACTTTAAGAACAAGAATAAGAGAATTTATCGTCGAAAGCTATATAAGACCATAGAGTTTAGCATTTTTTGAACTTACCAAAAGGGTGTTCATTGTTCTAAAAGTGTTTGAATATCAGATTGCCGTCTATAAATTAAACATATTTACTCCAATTTGTATTAATGGCTTAATATTTATTTAAATATGTGTCAATTTCGGAAAAGAGCCTAAAAATATATTTACTTAGATTTAGTTTTAAAACATTTAAATCAGTGAAAGCCGCAATTTCCGCAGGGTAAGTTGTCCGTCGGAAATAAATCTCAAAACTTATCCTAACTAAAATAATTTGAGGACCATTATTTTTAACAAAAATAATCGGCGTTTTGTACCATAATTTGAACAATCCGGTACTCGAATCGAAACGAACCAAAAAATTGGGTACCTTTTTATCAAATGAAATCAACCGGAAATTGAATTAATTTGACTTCCGATTTGAAGGAAAACTGATTAAATTCTCTTATTTCAAACGTTCTGTAGAAAAATTGAGTCCCATTGATACAGTTCATATTGTTAATACTTTAAGATTAGAAAAACGGCCGAAAAATACACAAACCCGCACAAATCGCGAATAAAAAATTTTAGATTTAAAAATTTACAAAATGTATTAATTATTTGAAATTTCGGAACTAAATTAAAATAAAAAAAAATGTCATATAAAATGAATACTTACTAAAGTAAAAAATGGAAAAATCCAATATAAATGATTCCAAAATAAAAATAAACAGTAAAATAAAATTTAAAAATTAAATTAAATAAAAAAAAATGTGAACATGTATGTGTGTTACTTACCTAAGAACATGGAAACGCGCGAAATTCACCGAGAACTTGGGATGCACAGA
This sequence comes from Papilio polyxenes, assembly GCA_026167825.1. Taxonomy (NCBI): domain Eukaryota; kingdom Metazoa; phylum Arthropoda; class Insecta; order Lepidoptera; family Papilionidae; genus Papilio; species Papilio polyxenes. The sequence continues at coordinate 277,864 of JAOPJD010000025.1, read as the reverse complement.
GAGAACACCCGCTCAGGTCGGCGGACGGCGCGCGAATCGCGGAATCCGTCGCCGTGGCCCGTATCTCGGCTCCCGTGAGCGGGAGAGGCGTCCCCTTTAATCTGTTGCGTCGCGCATGAGCAATTCATCTCATTATCATAGGACGAGTCTTATTGAAACTGCACCCACTTGTCCACGAACAACTCTCAACTATACCTCGACTTTTCCGACGTTACCGCTTCTGTACTGAAGAAAGCGGCATTCAGTTGGCGATATCGCTTAGCTTTCTAAAGATTGCGTCGTCGGTTTCATACATTTAGTTATTTTCTACTAGCGATATAATATTCTGTCTAGATTTTATGCGCTTAGAAAAAATGATCATGATTTATGATTAGAAAAACAAATTAAGCATAAACTTAAATAAACGGTTTTGTTTTGGAGTTACACGGCGCGCTCGGATTGGTTGTTTCGTTGGAAAAATCTTGATGGGATTTTTTTAATCGAAAATTTCCGAACTGCTTTAGGAAATGCTCGATAATTTAACCGAGTTTCTACGAAACATATTATGTACATATAAGCACCTATCTTAACTTAAATTGAGGTAACAATATTTTAAAAACTATAAGTTTAAGTTAAGAATATGTATATCAGAGGAAGTTTAAAAGTAGCGACAGTTATCTAGAAATAGAGGAGCAGAAGGTTAGCGTGGTTTGGAAATGTTATGTGGAGGGATGATAATCATACAAACAAAAAAGTCATGAGATTGGATGGCAGTAAAGGAAGGGGAAGACCGAAGAAAGTATGGATGGATTGTGTGAAAAAGGATATGCGTAAGAAGGGGGTAAATTCAGATATGACGGCTGATAGAGATCTACGGAGGAGTAATAAGTACATACTGCGCCGACCCTCTATAGGGATAAGGGCAGGTTGATGATGAATATTTTAAAAACAACAGTTAACAGTATTGAGAATAAGCAGTCTGCTTTTAAAGTTCCTAAAGTTGTTAAAACTTTACAAAAAACATTTATATCATTGATCTTGAAAGAGAATAAGAATACTGATAATATCCAGGGTTTTCGAAAGTGAAATATTACATAACATGTATTCAAGTCAGGGATGAGACGAGGTCGCTTCATCGGCGACCGCAAGCCGAAGCGAACAGATCACCGATGACTGACGGCGCTGTGAATTATGCAAACTTTCTGTAAACTTTAGCTCAGCTTATTTATGGTGGCACCTGATATACTCCTTCAGATTTGTCATCTATTTCCACTCAGCGATTAACCGCGCCTGCTTTACATAATGAGTTGAAATTCCTTGTTATAATAAAGCATTTATTATTATTTTTTTTTTTTTTTTGAAAAATTAAATATACAATATAAATTATGCTAAAACACAAAGACACTTTAAAAATTTAAGTTTACCTTAATCTTCGTAATGTACAACGAGTCGACTTTACAAACAAGCCCCAATGGGATATTACGCCGCACCCGTTTTTCATCAAAGGATCAATCTCGGGCAGATCCAATTTGTTATACATTTCTGATAGAGGGTCGAAGAAGGTCAAATAAAAAAACATTAACAGTTGTACTTACATTTTTTACGTAATGCAAATATTACATTTAAAAAATAAGTAACAACTACATTATTTAATCTATAAATCTTTCAAAAAATAACAATTAGTGTTTTAAGTTTGTCCGATAACCGATTATTATGCTAACATATTAATTGTTTTAGTTACTTTTCAGCATAGCAACGCATTACGGGTGCAGACAATAGTCTATAAGTATAATAACTAAGTAGATGTCGTTGCATTGGAATTTAAATGTAATTTATTATTGTTCTCAGAATTCGTTAAAAGGTACCTAATAACAGAAAGGTTTATAACTGTGTTGTGCGATTCCTCGTAAAATGAAATCTGATACTGTTACATAGATAAAATCGTGAGAACGTACTAGACTAGTTAGTCTTTTGTTTGAGAAAGGGTTTTTGCTATATGGATATAAATGATGGTTTTGAACAAGCGATATACGAGTAGTCACATTGCCGGTGAAACTGACGAGCAATTGTGCCCAAGCGAGAAACTCTTCACGATGATATATAACATTTGGGTTGGTACTTAAACCTTTCATGTTTCATACATAATGAAAAAAAAATTGCATTATGATATTTATTCGCGGTGGTGTATATGTATGTTGTATGGATGTATTTAACATTTATATAGGTACATAACTAATTTTAATCCGTACTATTGTGAGTTTTGATTAGCTACATGTTTATATACTTACCGTCAAAACGAATTAGAACAGTTTTTAAATCGCATTATCGCCTAAACTATTATTTTTAGTTTTGAAATGAAAACCGTTTTTTTAGAAATTGAAATAGCTATCTTTCATTTAAATTCGTGAATATGAAAGATCGTGTATTTTGTAATGAAAGAATTTTAATAATAAAAAAAAAAAATCATAACTATCAAGAACAACACTGAAACTTTGAATGCCGAATCTTCTATCTCATCTATCTATATCTATATGTATAAAAGAAAGTCGTGTTAGTTACACTATTTATAACTCAAGAACGGCTGAACCGATT
>JAOPJD010000025.1:251420-275193 GCA_026167825.1 Papilio polyxenes | reverse complement strand
TAAAAGAAAGTCGTGTTAGTTACACTATTTATAACTCAAGAACGGCTGAACCGATTTAGCTGAAAATTCATGGTTATATAGTTGAGAACCAGGATACAGACATAGGATACTTTTTATCCCGTTTCCTTTTTTTTAATTCCGCGGGAACGGAGTCGCGGGCAAAAGTTAGTAGCAGATAAAGTTTGTGCGGTGGTAATGTGATCGTACTGAAATGTAATAACAATAACTATTGACTTCATGAAACATTTGAAAAAAAAAAAAACGTTTTATTAATACCCAGTAACATTGTGATAACGCGATTGCATGAGCAATGCGGCGGCAGAGTGCCACCAATCGTACATTTATCAGATCATAATTTAGATAATGCTATACGACAGATGGCATCGTTACAATGCATCAAATAAGTGACGAATCACATTATTTCCTACTTTTAATATGTTAAGCTCTTCGGCAATCATTTGAAACATATAACGGTGAATCTAGTCATTCTATCTTCCTCTTTCCCCCTTATTATTCCCCTATCACAAAACTAACATTATGACAATATTGTTAGCCAGACGAGGTTAAAATTCTTAAAATGCCTTCTATAATATTCAAAAAAAAAAACTGATCTTTCAACGAAAATTAAAATATCAAACATTATACCATTTTTTAAAGTAGCAAAGGAAATTGCAAAAGGTTAAGCACATTCGAGCGTTCACTTCCGTAGCGTTTGAAATCAAAATGCCAATGTGAAAACAGTTCGACGTCAAGCTCGTAGCAGTGGATACCAAATTACCATACGTTCGGCAATCGCTCTCTTATTTACTCTTACACAAAATTACATTTTACTATTGCCTCGTAGTCACCAAATGTTATAATATATATAAAGTATAGAATCTCATACAGATACCTCAAATATATTGACAGGTTAAGGAATATTCGGAAACGATTTATTAAGTTCCTTTGCTTGTACCAAAAAACTCTATTTACTACATTAACCGGCGCGAGATTGACGATTTCATGTTCATTTTAAAATACTAAAAAATGACACTGACTATACGGAATTACTATGAAATCTACTTTAGTATACCTAGCTAGTTTCGTCGGTACAACATCATCATAAGTGTACCTTAGACGTCAACAAATTAAATGCAGAACAATTGTATGGTGCGTGCGAGCTGCAAGTACACACGCTATAGCTAGCTGCAAGTACGTAGTGCTCGTCGAGGAATTCTTTAAGCCGATGCTCTTTCAAATAAATTAGGCAGTAGATCAACACTATAAGTGTAAATTTATAGATTAGGGTATGGACCATCTTGTAAATATCAATCAATTAGGCAAAATATTAAAAAGAGTAAATTCAAAGTAACCTCTGTCATAACTAGCAGCAATATATAATTTGTGTAATTTGTGTAATCAAACATTGTTAAGTGGTTAATGCTAAAAAAATATTCACGGCAGTGACTGTTGATCGTGGACAAGCTTCGTGTACGAAAGACGAGAGAAAAAGTTCAGTTTAGACCGACGTATGATGCCGCCGCCATAAATAACCCAAGTAATTTCAGTGGAAACAAGCAATTAATAAGTGTCCGTTACCGTATACGTGCCGATGTAAGTTTATATTTTATTCGGTAGATGGAATTTAAAACATCTTTCTATCGATAGTTTTAAAAGAAAATAAAACAAAATTATTTTTCAAGGCGAATACCTTGAAAAATGTTTTCTTATACAGAATATTGACATTGTTCCCTAAACACGTTAACGATGTAAAGTGAGACAAACTTATGTGTGCCGGCGATGCTGGAAGAGAGGCGCTGCTATCGCACGTAATTCTCTCAGAAAATATGTAAAAGCAACATAAAAGTCAGCTAAGACACTGACACTTTTTGGACGCTGACAAGTTGATGTTAGTGAAATATCATAATTTATTATAACTCATGCCCAGGTCAGATAACTTTGTCGGTTTATAGTTTACATGTTGTGGTAGGTTTTAGAAGTTTTTTTTTTCGTCATCTAATAATTGAATAGTTTAAGTCGTGTTTCTGATTTAAACAGACCGTTCAATAGTTTTGACACCGATTAGTAGTTCCACTTTCCGCCGATGGATGACTCTGTACTTAAAATGCATTTAAAATTGATTTTGTCGCTATAATTTGTCGAAAAATTTAGAAAGTAAAAGTAGAAACGATTTTATTTGATGGGTACGTTTATAATTTTAATTTAAATGTTGTATGGTGCAAAAGTTGCGGTAAAACGAAAAAAAAACAATGATAAATTGTTATTTGTATATTAGAATATTGAAATTTGTATATTATATAAAAAATATATTTCTGGGAACGCGATATATTTGCATTGTTTATAACAAAAATACATTTTTTACATCTTTGTCTGTATGTCTGCAAATCCGCGTTTTTGATGGATAATTTCCGAAATGGCTGGACTGATTTTGACAGTACTTTTATTTATCTGTGCGGGAATAACTTATGCTATTTTACTTAATTCCGTGCTGACGAAGTCAAATGCGACCTCTAGTAGTCCCCGACCGTCATGTATGCATAATACGAGACTTCCTAAGTAATCGCACGTTTCGCTACCGTGTCGAGGGAGTGTGCTCTCAATTGCACCCCGTTCGAGCCTGGGTGCCCCAAGGTTCGGTGTTAGGGCCAGTTCTCTTTACCCTCTACACTAATGACATTCCCCGCGTATACGGCGTAGAGCTAGCTCTATTCGCCGATGACACCTGCATGTTTATGTCGACGTCTCCAAACCGCTGCCAACACACTTGGTGCCCTTGAGCCCAGTCACTCCATGGAGCGTCTACCGAAGCGATCTAAGAGCTCGGTGACCTCACAGCCCGAGCCGAGGCTCCAGAGAGAGCCCTAGAGCCTAGTTACTCTTAAACGAGGTTTAGGCTAAGCGCCATCTGCGCCCGGCCACCTCAAGCCCGGTGAAACTGTAAATGCCTCCTCAAGGCAAACAGTGACTATTCACTAAAAAAAAAATCCTCAAATAAATTAACTTCTGGGTTTTATTGAATCTTAGTTGATTATTTTCAGGTTTATTTTGTATGTGGGGGTGAATCCGACGACGACTATTATTGTTGTAATAATGAATGTCGGAGTTAAAAATCTTAGCCTTGCCGGTGTTTACCTCTTTGGTGCGCCGCTGGCATAACTCATTTTTGGCTTCATACTATCTTGTTATGATTGCAGCATCTTTCTTTTAACGATAAACTAAGTTTATTTTGCAAATTAATGTTTAGCAACAGAATTAACTATTAAAGATCTAGAAAAAAAAAAGAATACGAAAATAAAATACAGATTCACAAGATTTGTTGTAATTTATTCATGACGTAAAATACTAGCTGTGCAACGCGCCGCGAACGAGAGATTCCTTCTCAGAAACATCCATCCATTCATTCATACATCCAAAATTTCGCATTTGTAATATTACTAAGATAAATTTCATTGTTATTGCTATCTAATAAAACTGGGTTACAATGTTTTTGTTTCGAAAATATAAGCAGATTTTTGTCAATTTACTAATATTTATTGTAAGCATTGCACGAAGCAGTATATGATTTACGACAATAGTTGAAGGCCGGAATTCGAACCCACGACCACGTGATCAGATGTCCGTATCCTTAACCAGTAGGCTACTGGCGCTTCAAAGATTATTTTATTATTGTATTTATCGGACCTTGTATTGAGACGAGGCGCAGTTATCGCGGTTGTGTAACAAGTAACGGACATGGTTTTAAAGCCAAGGTCCGAGTAATTGCTAAGACAAATTCGCCTTATTTGTCACAGTACAAAAATAGACAAAAACAAGAGCATTCTGTGAAACAGAAGCGACGCGACTCGACGCCGGAATATGAGTCCGATAAACACTATATAACTTTGAAATAACTTTCCACAATTCGGCCCTGATTGAACAACCTTCAACCTCAACCCAACAACATACATATAAATTAGACATATACGAGTATTATGTAGGAAATAATTTGTAATTCGTGCATAAGGTAGATTTGTTGTTGATTGATAACATATGTTTGATAACAAAATTATAAGCTTAAGAGTATAGATATGATTGATATTATCTTCAAAATTATATGCATTAGGTTTATGTACGAGTATTACATTTTTTTACCGACTTCTGAACGGAGACAGTCACGATGGCACATTGTTGATAATTTTAATTAAGTACATTACACGACGGTCATAAGATTCACATAGTTAAGAAAAGAATTTGTATCTAATTTACAGCTCTCTAATCATCTTCAGTGTAAAGCGAGACACTTTTAAGAGATCTACTCATATTTATTTTATACGTATAATTATGAATATTTTTATAACTTAAATACATTTGAAAAGACTTAATTTTTTTAAACTATATGACTATAATTTATTATTAACTAACTTTTGCCCGCGACTCCGCTCCCGCGGAATTTAAAAAAAGGAAACGGGATAAAAAGTATCCTATGTCCGTATCCTGGTTCTCAACTACATACCCATGAATTTTCAGCCAAATCGGTTCAGCCGTTCTTGACTTATAAATAGTGTAACTAACACGACTTTCTTGTATATATATAGATAGATAGATTAATACTTGATACTAAAAAAATAAGAAAATAAATAGTTCTCAATTACCTAACTTACTAGTTATTATCTGATATCCACTATTACTACACTACACACAGAGTTTTCCGTTTGGATAACGCTATTAATTATTATTAACAGCTCTATCTCAACAGATTTAACTAAAATTTCATGAAGCTTTTCACTTTCATGTCTTAGAATATTTTAAATCAGTTAGATGGTAGTAAATCATTTGCATTTACAGGAGAGATCGTAAATATTTATGAGTAACATTAAATATTAATATAGGTAAAATTACAAGTCTTGTTAACGGTAAAAATCAAGCTATTTTTTACAATAAAAATTATTGCTTTTGTGACGACTTTTTTTTGCATAAATTAGACCGTAGACTTAGTTTAATACGAAGCACGAATTATAATTAATTTATTTCGAAGCTTTCCAACACAAAACGTTAACCAAACCTTTGAAATCCGCAATTGTGTAAGCTTTATAAGTCAATGATAAAGTCCACTCGAGTTATCGCGGCGACCTTTCACTGCAGCTTATTAAGATTAAGTCAATTAATATTATGCGTATATTACAGTATTATCTTGTACTATTAATAACTCCTTGCTTCAGTAAAATCTCTCGCTTAAACTCGCCAATAACGTGATGGTTAAGAGAATGGACGTATGATTACGTGGTCGAGGGTTCAAATCTCGGCATTCGACTATGGTTGTATAATATCAAAACTAAGTTTGAAAACAAGAAATATTAGTAAATTAAGAAAACTTGGTCATACTTTTTCCTAAAAAACTTATCACAAATAACACCAAATCCAGTCCATTTTTAGCCAGGACCTAGTTATCACGGCGTGCGTTGCGTACTTACTCACCCACTTCGTACTTGCAATCAGTGAACGGCTCGACTTAAGCTAAATGTACTTTTGTTTTGAAAACGACCCGACGACGTAACAATTTGTTCCATTTCTTAGTTGGTCTAGAACTAGGTATAAAAAACGGTGTCTACATTTTACATATAGTTTGTCAGTTATTAAATGTTTGTCTGATTTTTTTTAATAATAAAAAATAATGATATTATTTATTTAATAATTTAAAGATTTTAAAAAGGAATCAGTGATTTAAGTCGACCACAATACCCTAATAAACTCGTGTATCAAATACACTTTCTGTCACAGTTGAAGGTAGTCGACTTTAAAAACTAAGAACTCACTCATCGTCTGTACAAAAGGGCCAAAGATATATTTATTATGCAACATAACAAGCTACTGATTTGTATATTAATGACATTTTCAACATAAGCCTTAATAAGCATATATTAAGTTGATATTTTATATTTTTATAGAAGTTCAACATGTCCGTGATAAGCGAAGTAATCAATGCAATCGTTACGGCCAATCATCGCAAACAATAGAGGCAATTAGCTCTCTTATGACGACAGTTAATTCAGCCATTTCCGCGCCCGCGCTGGCTGACAAACCCAACTGTTTTATTACGCACTCGTCTTGTAAATAATCCTAGCAATCGATTAGCGAGCAATAAACACTTTATCAGTAAATGATAAGAAACAGAAGCGCCTCCGCTATTCAAAGAGAGGATGCTTGTCCTGACTGCCCTATATCTACTTAAAGTCATTAAACTAAAAGTGGGTCAAAAGTTTTGTCGTGACCCTGAGTCGAGTCTCACAATAAAAAAAAGAAGTTTTATGTCTATTTTTTTTAAAGAGTTTTATTATCCATTCAAACAAAAGTTCAAATGCCATTAATTAATGCCATTAGTCATCTTATTCATACTTCACTCGACCAGTATTAAATTAGTCGAAACTTTGTGCAGCCAAGTTGTCAGTTAAATTTATCCGAGTCGTTAAACAAGAAGTTTCACAAACGTACCGCGAATTAACTATATAATGACTTGACCCTGAAACGCATCCACGATGTTCAAGCGAATGAACCTGAAAGTCTAACCTAACCGCCGCCGCAGCCGCAGCCGCAGCCGCAGCCGCAGCCGTACTGCATGTGGATCGCGAACTTGTGTATACTTATAGAGAACTCGTCCAACACCAACAGATAAACATATCCCACCTGATACATTAAGACCGCGAAGACAAATTTACTTTAGGATGAGTAGAACGCGACCTTCATATCTTTCCATACCATATGAGTCATGTTATACTCTTTAAAATCAGAAAAATGTGTTTTCAAAACGCTCGCGCTCTAACGTCAAGATCACGCGCGATGTCTCACACAACTTAACACTTAGCGCACAGGTACACATTTATTAATGAATTTATGAATACAATTGTACGTTGTTATGGCGGGTGAAATTCGGTGATAGTAAATCTCAAAATGTACTTACTCGATTGATGAAAGATTCGTAGCACTTCGTAGATGATCGTGAGGAGTCGGGGCCCGGTGGTCTTGCGTCGGGCCGGCGGGGGCCGCGGTTGAGGAGGCGACGGGCGCGGGGTGCGGCGGCGAAGGTGCGCGCAGGCTGAGCGAAAACGCGCTACTGGATGGAGCGCGCGCGGCGCCGAGGCTCGCTGGGTGATAACCGCTGATAAGCGACGCGTCACCGCACCGCCTAGATGTCGTAGCGCTAAAATGTCATCACATCATCTCGCATCCACTTTCTATGAACAGGACTATGATTTTATCACTGTGCTTTATTTTCTTGTTACTTATTCACAAACAATACACCGCTATGAAAATAATACTAAATAGGAAAAGGTTTTGGACATTACTGTACATATGAAAATAGTCATTTTCATAAATTTAGTCTACGTTATCATCATGTCCTGGTCTTCTTTACTAAATCTCCTTATCACTACATCGCATTTTATATTTAACAAATAAATTCTACGACTTGTTAATCCATGTTTTATAGTTTGATTATAAGCTTTTGATAAATATGAGCAGCATGATTTTTTTTATATTCACTGCATTAAATGATTCATTAAAAAACTAAATATTATATTATAAATAAAAATATTTTAAAGTTTTTGGGCACTTTAAAGGAAAGACGTGCAAAAGAACGTGAAATTGCAATTGTCATAGCGGCATTTTATGTGGCTCAGTGACAATAGCTGCTAGTAGTATCGTAATTCACTCCTACCAATATACATTTGTTTCATTAAGTTCCGTCGTCAATGCGTCGAGCTGGTCACGACCAGTGTCGCATTGCCGCGTCTCATGGTACAAGTGTTTAGCGTAGATTTGCGTAACACTGCTCAGCCGCTCACTTCACTACCTACTCTTACTTAATGACACTCGCTTATAAGACGTTACTTAAACGCCGTCATATTAACTTAAACGTTAAGCAAACGTTTAATGGTAAACAGTTTTTATATACGAGTAGGTTTACATGGTAGTTAGGAATGTATAAGTTTTAAATACTTAAAGCATATTTTTAATTAATATCTGCAAAGAATCCGAAAAAAAAATTATGTAATTTGCTTAACGAAACCCTTAACAAATTAAAGTGTAGTACAATGTAGGTACAGATATATAGATGAGTCATAGAGTCATAAGGTGAAGTGTTTTGTAGAAAAGAGAGTAACAAATTAGGTTGTCTGATAAGTTAACGCGGCGACTTACTGGAGGGTGTTAGCAAATGTGTTTCTGTGTGGACAACGCTCTTGTCACGTCATCGACATTCAATGTTCATCTAAATTGTAGGTCATACAAACTATTACTGAACTTTAAGTTTTATTTAAGCATCACAAGTTAACTTTCTTCATGAAACGGGATGGTCCCCAGTGATAATGAAAGCGTCAGTGTACTTTATAACATGAGTTTAAAAAGACCATGATTGAGTAAAATAACCATTCTACAATCAATCTTGTCGGTTTGTTCGCAATATCGATATCTGCGCAGCGCTGTATCTGTATATGTGATTGAACACTAATCACTTAACAGTATAATGCATAATTCAAGTTATTTAGGTTCATACCTATAACACTCATTATTGGTCAGCTGCTGTTACCTACAAATATTGAAATAATCCTATTAAAACTCACCATCCTTTTCAATATTTTATGCTTCATTAAAATTTCAATGTAAATATCGTTTTAATTTATTTCAGGATAACAAAACAAAAGATCAACAAACTCGTTCAGTTTATAGACCCGAAAGTTCGAAAACATTACCGACTGATGTTTTTATAACTTAAAACATTATACATCGTAATTGAACTTTTAACAACGTGAAAAACAAAAGAAACACATTTATTGCATTACACAGTCGACAGTCGACTTCTTTAAAAGTATTCTGTAAAGTTTGGCTGTAAAGTTTTTCCTTTAATTTTTATATTTTGATTAACTCAAGTAATTACCAGAATTGTTCCGTTTGTTTGTTGTGATCGAAAATACAAGCAAAAAGCACACGTGAAATTGGTATCAACTTCGAAATACCAGTGGCCAATGCACACCACCCGTTGCTAATTTACCCTAACGAATAGTAAAGATACAAATTTAATGACTAACATTCAAACTAACAAATTGAAGATTTATTGTGGGATAAACTTATCAGGCAAAGACAAGAGATTTCAAAACGGTTAGAGTATAACAATGATCTTGTGACATTATTTGAACATTGACAGGAGGGCGCTAGTGTGCTATTGTTATTAAGTTTTACTTATAGATATAAGTCAAATAAGTCTGCCGGTCTATATGTTTCAATTATATTTCGACACTTTATTAACGGTAGGCATACACAACTTGCAGGTGACAATAACAACAAATCAATATAGTGAGACATACTCTATTGTTCTTGAGTGAGTCTTTTTGCTTGGAGTTTTAGTTGTGGCGCGACGCGGGGCGCACTGAAGCTTCAATGTTAAGGCCGTCAACCATACTTTAATTCACTCTATTAAGTAATATAATGTTCTATTTATTTATGTATATGAATGGAACATTTTTATTCTTCAACTGGTTTTTATTAAAATATGTATGTTTATTTTTTTTATTTTTAAACAAATAAACGTAGATAATCAAAGTTATATAATGTTGCATATGTTTTGCATAATTTTGAAACCATGGAATGAAATAAAGTGGATCACGCAATATGAAATCGTATATAATATAGTATATAAGATATATAGTACATAAGATTTCAAGAAACCTCTCTGCTTATTACATTACCTTTGAAAAAAATATAAATAATTTCCATGAATTTCTTAATAATTAATTTATAATACTGGAACAAGATTATATCATAGAAGGATAATCTATTTAAAAAAAACTTGTTCTTAAAAAAAAGTGAAAATATTTTAATCATGAAAGCGACTTATCGAAAATTAGTTGGGGATATTTGTGCAGGCGCTTTATTGAAAACTTCAATAATATGAATGAACAAAAGAGAAGTTTATAATATTTGATAACACCACGAACTTTTTAAGAAAAGAAAAATTAACTAAAACCGCTTGCTGAAAAACAAAAACATTCTCTGTACTATTTTCGATCAAAAATATCGATATAAATTAAAATGACAACAATAGGAACTAGAGGGCGCTGTAATTAATTTCCTTAGTGTATAAATAAAACTTGAGAATTTCAGTATTTGCAGCGTTTAATTTTAGCAACATATTACGAGTATTCCAGTGGAGCACAGACGTGCTCCTCTCGTCTCATCATTTGTGCTGAATACTTGTTTAAGGTGAGTCGAATTATTAATTGTTTTTCGAATTAGTACCATTTTTATACACGTGATTAATGTAACTATTAAAATACAAAGCTTTAGCTCCATTACTGATAAGTTTTTAATGAAATCCAGCGGAAATATTTTCAACTGTTTTGATTGTCAAAATTAGTTTTAATTTTTTCCTTGCGTAATATGAAGTAATAATAGCCCCCTCATTTTCTGTACCAGAAAATTTCTTTTACGCGAATTATTTCATGTCTCTTAATTTTGGCATTGTAATATAATCTGATGAATTAATATGAAACTTTATTTATTATTGCATACATATCGAGATGTGTCAAAATACATCCTACTTTTAAGCTTTTTTGTTTTAAATTTGTTTCCTCTTCCTTAACTTTGAATCATTAGCGAAAATCAGCTGTGATAATTTTTCTGAATTCCAATTTTTTAAATATATTTATGTTTGTACGGAGGTCGCAAAGACTCGATTTTTTTCTTCGTTCGGCCCGTTTGTGAAGAAGTCTCAAAATAAAGGTATCGCGAAGAATTTCCATTACCACTGATTTAAATAATAACCAAACTAACCTCGTAAAAGGCATATAAATAATCCTTGTACACAATCCCAGTTGGGAAGACATCTTAAACTTAATGTGCATTACTTTGACTTTGTCAATCGAACATATGTATAAGATATGTTTAAGACATGACTGCAATGCTCTGTGGACTTAATGTGGACTGAAAATTTATCTTATAAAAGAACATTTTTAAATCAAAAGGTATGTAAATAACATTTCGAATACATAAAATATTGGATCTTCTATCCTGGATCTGAGAATAAAATACCATGTATATTTCACACGGTTTTTAATTTACCAAAGCTTTTCTTTTTTTTTATATCACAAGGTGGCAAACGAGCAAGCGACCGCTGCCTAAAGAATCCGCAATTGCAGATGCCTTGCCTACCTTTAATCGACGGAGGAGGGGGGGGGGGGACGCAACGAAAGAGAATATTTCCCTTTACTATGCGTCTCCTCCTCCGAAAAATCCCCATCCCACTTCCATGCTTTCATTTATTTTAAAAAAATGTTGGGAAAGGAAAGGGAACTTCGATTATAAAAATTTTGCAAGAAATCTTGACAAAAGTTTCACCTAAAACCATAATGTTTCGTGAAAAAAATATAAAATTGATTGTGAAGCCACGATTTCCTTGAAATACTCCCACTAAATCGAAATCAAAACAATCGAAAGAGTGGTCATAAATAGTATCGTCGTGCTAAATTTAGCAAATGGGGCAATTCCAGTTGACTAAATGTCAGGAGTTACGCGCGCATACAATATCGATTCCCAATTAAAGATTCATCACATTGTTTTAACTTGCCACAAAACAGATTAGTAGTATCTATTCAGACACATTATTTAATTTTTCACTGTATTATTTATATCGCTTCTTTAATAATGGAGTAGGTATTTAACTCTTTTTAATACATAAAAATCATTTTATTTAACAGAAATGTTATGACATTAAAACAAGACTTGTTAGTTGTTATTACTTAGTAAGGTATATATAACCAGCATTAGTAAAAACAGGCGTCATTTTAGCAGTTGTGTGCAAACATAAACTTTGCTCTAAATTATAATTTAACCCACACATAAAACGATATAAAGACATAATGCTACTTATACTTACGAGGTATCACGAAAAAAAACTGCCTAAAGGTTAACGCGGACTCGTCATCTCACCCACCCGGTACGGCACCGTCTCGCCTGGCGATCGCCACAGCATACACTTGTCACGACGTCGCCGATTGAGGAGGATAAATATATAAATTTACTAGAAAAATGTTAGGTCGTTCTCGATTACACGGGTGGACGGCGGCGCATGATCCGCGAGACGTCCAGTCCCCATCAAACCGAATTCTGCGTCCCGCTCAATCGGCGACATCGAGACGCCTGCGTGCATTCGCATTGGCTGGTCGGTGCCGGGTGGACGAGGAGTGGATGAATGCGCGTTAACCTTTACTCAAATATCTGCAATAAAATTGCATTGATTGGTACTTGTTGTGATTAACAACAACATTAAAGAACATTTTACGTCGATTCAGACATTAAATTCCACAAAAAGAGTATGTTGGCGATAAGCATTACTATGCAATTAAATTAGTCGTCGTCAACTCACATACGTCTCCACTAAGGCGGATACCGGAGCATACGCCGGCCAAATGCGGGTTGGTTGACTTGAAACAATTCTTTGCATTTCTTTACCACGTCATAAAAAAATTTCAGATTGTTTGGGAACATTTATACAAACATTGATTTTTACTTACTAAAAAGATAAATATACTTATAATTTAGCGATCTAAATAATAAAACTACTTTAACGCGGAAACATGGTAAGTATTGACTTACAATGCATGTATTTTTGGCAAAACACAACGCTCAGTTCCATGCATTTTCACATGCTTACTAAACAATTCCATGGATTGAACATGTATTTCAATCAGCTTCCACGAACTTAGGGTTTAAAGGCTTTAGGCTTAACTCTTAGAGTTTCCAAAGGAATATCTTAAAACAAACAAGTTATGAGATTATTAACTGTCACATGCGACTCCGTACGCGCAAATTAAAAAAAAAATGATTAAAAACCTATGTGTTCTTAGACTATATTAAACATCCATGCCAAAATTTAGTAAAATTCATGCAGACGTTCTGGAGATATCTTCTAATAAACATCCATCCATCCAAATTTCACAATTATAATATTAGTAAGATAAACAAAACCAACGAATAATGCAGATGTAATTTTCGAAAGCAAAAAATTTCACCCAAGAAGAATGAACGACCGTGTTGCATATTAAATTTATGTTTGCGGAACATATCTTGTATAGCCGATATAAACAATGTCATTGTCAATGTTGCAATCATTCTGTAAAGGGAATTCATTCATATGCAGTTTGCACACCGTTGCAGACTTAAATGTGGTCCTGCGGATTATTACCGTGACTAATGCTCGATAAAATAAATATGTATATGTATTTTCGGCAAAAATACAGACGAATTAATCAAGTCACTTAGTTAATTGTTATTTACTTATATGTTCATTTTCAGATAATATGTCTTATGTTTACGAAGATATAGACCCAGTTTTCGCAGAGAAATGTGGCGATATGATGCTTTATTCTACTCAGGTAGGATTCCTCAAGAATCTTGCCGAGGAAGTCATTGCATTAGCTAACGAAGACAATTGGTTGGAATCATTCGAAACTGTCAACAATGAGAAAAAAGTTGAGGCGGTCATGGAGAATAAAAAGGTTAGCTAGTACGTACGGTTTGATGTCATGTCGAGTACATATTATGTGACCTAAAATTGTCAGTAAAGTTTTAAGCTAAAGTGGTATGTATCAGTTGAGAAAAATTAAAATTTACGTCAGTCGTGATTCATACTAATACCTACTTTTATTTACTTTTTATGTACACACAAAGCCAGAAAGAATTTTAACATTGTCCTTCTATTTGTTATTTTTTCAGTTAATGAACGCTTTAAAGGAAGTATTCTCTCGAATTCAACCTATCTACCGTGAAAAGGATGCTAAGATTGCCCAAGAGAAGCGTAAAGCTGCAGCTGAAGCGTTGAGAGACGGGGAGCTTGAGAAGAGTTTGGGTCTCGCGAGTCAAACCGTGCTCAGATCACCTATGACAGGTAATGTTAATTAAGTTATTATTAATATATTCTTACGCTCAGGTATATTATTATTATGTTGAAAGAATTTATGAAACTCTAGTCTACGTAAACCCTAAGCTATCAGGTATGAACATAACGGTGGGTTCATGTTTACCCACCATCAAAACGAAATAAACTCAATGAAAATCAGGCAGCCGTTGCTGTTTACAGATGTGGACGAATCAGTAGACGGGGGCGTCTCGCTCGCCCTAGGGCTGTGGCTGCGCTCCGAAATATTGATGCGATGTAACCGCTATCAAGCAGCTCTCGAAGATTTAAAAATGGCTTTAAAAGAACGTATACCAGCTCGGATGCGCGGCCAATATTATTGGAGGTTAGGAAACTGTTATAAAGGTACGTCTAAGTGTAAGAATCGCCTATAGTGACATAAATGTTGAGTCGCATTGTAATTTAACGTTAAAGCCAAATAAGTAATCCATTTTTATTTTTAAGGCGTCGGCGAAGCAACAAGAGCGAAAGTCTCCTATGAAATAGCGAACAGATTGTTAGCAAACGATGAAAAATCGAAAATTCAACTGCAGCAAGATATGGAATCTCTCGACTATGCTCTGGCACCAACACATTCCGAAAACCGAAAAGGTAACAAACAATCTATGAAATACTACTTGTAAAGTCAAGTAAAACTGAATGTTAAAGTCCTGTAATTCTATAGGTGATCTGTTGTATATATAGGTACTGTGTTATCCGGCGGCGCTAACCACACTATGCCGGCACTCTCGAAGTTGATAGAAATAACAGAAGACGAGTTGAAGGTACTTACACATTAATTAAGGTTAAAATAAATTTTTAAAAAAATGCACATTCCAAAAATAGAAGTAAAAAAATATTTACATTAATAATTTTAATTGCAAATTTCTAACCACTCGAGGCAAATATACAGCTGTTAAAGTTTTTATAATTGTGCTATTTTTAAATGTGCTTGGTTTCAGGGTCGATACGCTGTTGCCAGTATTCCAGTTAAAACTGGGGACGTACTTCTCATTGATAAACCTTACGCAGCGTGCCTTTTCCACAAATATTACGGTACACATTGTCAACATTGCTTACGAAGGTAATTGTGTTACGAACGAATTTCATCGATAAAAAATGAATATGTACTAAGATATAATACTTTTGTTTAGATTGGAAGACTGCATGGAAATAGCCCCCGTGTGGTGTCCAAAATGTTCGGGAGTAGCTTTCTGTAGCGTTCAATGCAGGGACATCGCTGTCTCCACATATCATCCATATGAATGTGCCTTTATGGGTTTATTTATAGGTAAGTGTGATTACAAATATTAAATTAATTACTAAATTGCATTAAAACCACCCGTCGCCTGCAATAACAACGTATGGAAAAACCACGCAACCTAGCGGTTGTCGAGTAGTTTTAACACTAATCAAAACCATATTTCTTTCCATTAAAAGGGTCAGGAATGTCGGTGCTTAGTCATATAGCATTACGGATGGTCACTCAAGTCGGTCTCGAAACGAGTCTCGCCATTTATTCAAAACATTTGTCCTGCGAAGAAGTTTCTGAAAATGGCGCAAAAATTAATCCTAGAAAATGTAAAACAAGAAATCGAAAAGAAAGATTGACACGTTCTAGAATGGGCCTCGGCATATTATCCGGCGAAGATATGATGAAGGAGGAGGAAAATAGCTTAGAAGATAAACAAAATGAATTACTGAAGCGAGCTGATGAAATATATAGACTTTGTACTCACTCGGGACAAAGAAACGGAGACGATTATTTAAAAAGAATCGTTGTAGCGATGTTTTTGACTGAATGTTTAAAAAGAAGTGGCTTTTTTAAACGTAATGAAAATAGACAGCAAGACGAAAGTAAGTTAACATTTCAAAAATGTTCTGATTAAATTTATCCGATTCGCATGTATTTATTAACTGTTATTTTTCAGTTGAGTTATCTATCTGCAAGTTGATAATAACGAACCTTCAGCTGCTTCAGTTCAACGCACATGAGATCTACGAGACACTACGAGGCGCGCACATGTTCACCGGCTCGAAACCTTTGTACATTGCAGTCGGCATTTACTCCACCGGCGCTCTATTCAACCACGAGTGTAGTCCGGCGGTGGCAAGGTAGTACCACACAAACATTTTGGCGACTCATATTCGAACGCTGCGTCACAATTTGACGTGAACATGTGCACCGAGCATGCTTTTCTCTACCCGCAGTGGGTCAACTGGCATCTTCTTTCGCGCGCAGCTCACCTTGATAATCGCCATATTTTTTTAAATTATGAATTTTAATGTATATTTATCGTTACTTTTACGAGTAAATTAAAGATAACAGTGGCAGAACAAACAACTATAACATCTCGACTTTGGTTGGTCGCTTTAAAAAAAATCTCAAATGGGTTTTAGTCAATTCAGAAATAATAACAGTATAATAAAGTTAGTTAAACAAGCACCACTGATTAACGTTAAGTGTACTTTATATCTGAAATTAATTTCTTGTGTGTGTAATGTTTGAAGGTATCTAAGGAAATTATTACATTCGTGAACTAAATAACATAACGTCACACGAGAAACTTTGGTCTTGCAAACGTGTCTCAAAGTTAAACTATCGGGTCTTCAGTCGAGTTCAGTCTTTCAAATACTAGAAGTTTACAACTGCGAAGTACCTGTGGTAAAACTGACTAAAACCAACTAACTACAAGTGTACCTCTATTACATTCATACTATGCTGTATAGAGCCAGGATTTATAATCAAAGCAACGGCGCAGAATTTTCCATATCTTTTCTTTGAGTATAAGCCGTCAAACCAAGCATCTTCTTTATATATATAAAAGAAAGTTGTGTTAGTTACACTATTTATAACTCAAGAACGACTGAACCGATTTAGCTGAAAATTCACGGATATGTAGTTGAGAACCAGGATACGAACATAGGATACTTTTTATTCCGTTTCCTTTTTTTAAATTCCGCGGGAACGGAGTCGCGGGCGAAAGCTAGTTTCTAATATATCATACTTGAATCATTAAATATCAAAAACACGAAGTATTAAATAGAGAAAATCAAATAAAGTTTATAACTTTAAAAGTAGACTCTGTGACAAGTTAATAAAAAAAGATTCGTTAATTATTCCAGATATTTTGAAGGATCTAAAATTATTCTGCGAGCTATCCGACCTCTTGAACCTGGGGAAATGGTGTCTGAGAATTACGGGCCGAATGTTTTGATTCGTAACCTCGCCGAGAGGCAGAAGTCCCTCGCCTGTAGATACTGGTTCAAATGTGACTGCCTCGCTTGCAAGGAGGATTGGCCGATTCTTAAACAGATGAAGTTTAATGATCCTATCCTCAGGTAATTACATTATTATTTTACGGGCAGTTACAAGTTACATCATCGTCGACTATTAGTGACTTATCTTACTAAAATTAAAATCTACCAACATACGTCTGCATACGTTCTAAGCATGTTCCATCACATCAGCACCGCTTCATTACAATGAATTTAAAACTTTCGTATATTTCACGACTTTTATTTGTTCCAGATGTCCGAATATATCATGTACCTGGAAATACAGACCGAATCCAGATAATCCACCACAAAAATGTCCAAAGTGCTCTGTTCCAATAGAAAAGGGCTTAACAAAAGTTTATATGGAAACAGTTGAAATGTGTCTAGCCGGATACGAGGTAAAAAAAAATGTAAAAATTGAAGAGGAGTATACATTTATTACGTCGATAAAAGAAACATACAACACTACATTCAATTACATTAGAACTGTATACATAAATACTTTTTTTACTTACGTATAAAAACAAAATAGTTAAATTGTTACAGGATATCATTTTGACGGTTTAAAAAGTAACCGAGTAACTCGGCAAAATCACCATTTTAATAGGTATTCTGTTTGAGTGGTTGCTAAGTATTCAGGTAGCACTGGTACACTGGCCCGACCCGGCCGGGTGCACCTCGAACGCTGAATAATTAACGAGGACTGCACCTGTTTGATCAGTTCCCACTAGAAACTAATCACTGCTGTTATTTGAAAATTAAACATTATTTTAAAATTTAAATAAAGCAGACTTTAGTGATTAACAACTTTTTAATGTAATGAAAAATAGAACTTCATTATGTTGAAACTTTGTTACGTTACATTTATATTGTAAACCATTGGAGATAAAAAGGTTCAATTCCTGAGTTTAAATTATTTAGCAAAATTAAAAACATGAGACTGCAGATTGATGGTTGGATGGTTAAGATGAAATGTTAGATATAGACTAGATTCTCTTTTCAGAGCCTAAATTGATCCACTTAATATTACAGTTTTACCTCAATTATAAATTACATAATCAAACATACAAGGGTATAACATTATTAACAGGACCATTTTATTTTCTCTTATTTCTCGAATGTGCAATGCGTAAAAAGAAGTATGCGGGTGCGAAAACAACCAAACGTTTTAAACATCTTGCTCGTTTGATCAATTAGTCTTGATCGTTTTGTAACAATATGCTAGGGATCACATAGTCAATTTGCAGCCATTGCGAACGCTGTTCTCTCCAATACGACGCCGCATTGCAGCTAATGGCATAATAGCATTCACTCACCGGAACTATAATCCTCTCCCATCTGACTTGATACTGTTATTGAATTATATGGAAACAATTAAATCAATATTCCACACGCCGAAGATGTTGTACATAAAGAATTGCTAAATAACAAGTGGCACTGCACAATACAGGCTGTCCATATATCGTTATACTGAAAAAATGTAGTCAAATATTGCTACCGCTCCTCACTTGCGTTATTACTTTTTGCTTTTATCAATTTGTAAAGCGTCTTGAATTATGCACGTTGTTCCTTCGTATTTATTTGCCTATCTCTAAATGCAAAAATAATGCTATATCTTTCGGATGTCCTTAAAGGATGACGTTAAGTTTTAACTTGCAGCAAGGCGCCAGTTTAATGGACGAAGAGCGGGCCGAGGAAGCGGCGGCTGCGTTATGCGCTGCAGTGGACGCGTACCACAGGGTGGGCCGCTTACCGCACCGCGAGACCTTCCTGGCGCAAGAGTCTTTGCGCGCCTGTTTCGCCGTTGCTGGCAACACTCATCGCGTCAAAGACAACACACAACATGGTGATAAATAATAATATAGTTATAACTTTCCTTTTAAAATGTTACGTTTTTATATTCTTTTTTGATAAAATAAATTATTACAAGGAAAAAACATGTTATTCAAAACTGAAAGAATCACTACTCCTACTTTATTTATATATATTATTAGTTAATAAATATTGAGTGTGTGTGTAATATGGAGAAAGAAATCATATTTCGTACACGTTATATATTTGCGTTGCTGATATCAAAAAAACAATTTTTAAAATTCTTGTCTGTCGTTCTGTCTGTATGTACATATATCAGTCCGCAAGGTTGCGTTTGTTCCGGGTAATCTCCGGATCGGCTGCACCAATTTAATGGCGGTTCGAGGTAGGTGACGCATGTAGGCATATTATAGGCTACTTGTTTTTAATTCTGCGCTAACGAAGTCGCAGTGGAGCGTTGGTCGTAAATAAAATAATGAAGTAGAATATATAAATTTACTGAGTAAAATACAAATTTGATAATAATATAAGTAACCAATAAATTTTAAACAGACGATGCAACTGCGCCTCATATCAAATATCAATACATGCGATTTCATAATAACTACAAAACACACCATGTGTTATAATAACACGACAATGCACGTAAGATGGTAGTTAAGGGCTTCCGAGGAACTCTTTGCAGGCGCAGGCCTGGACGTCGCCGTCGCCCTCGCCCTCGCCGTCGCTGGAGGCGGTGTGCCGCAGCGCCTGCACCTGCCCTTGCAACCCCAGGATTCGAAGCTGCGCCTGCTCAAAGTTCTCGTTCAGTCGCTTGATCTGGCACTGCATGCGGCATTGCACCTGAAACATTAATCAAGAATAAATATTCATTATCGAAGTGCAACACAAACTTATAGGTCACATCAGAATCATAATAAAGCTTTTCTACTATTGCTCATAAATGTATCAAAATGCACTAAACAAACAAAAGCGTTTATCACGACCTCCATTTACTATCATTGACATTTAAGCGACTTGACAGAATATAGTGATATACAATCGCTGGGCACTTTTAAATTAGTCTTACCTCTTCGCGTTCTTTCTCAGCGTTTTTCACATTAGCTCTGGAGGCAGCAAGCTGTCTCTCTAGCTCGGCCACAGTAGTCTGCATACACCTGTTTCACATTACGATGTTTGATTAACGCAACAAAGTGTCTAAATAAAAATGGTAAATTTTTGGGTACCTAGCAAAAGATACTTCGGGAAAAAACAACGTGTAACTTAATGCCGTAGACTCAAAACAAATTTTGTCTCAATACAACACTTGGTAGATATTTGAGATGAGCTTACTTCCGCACGGTCTCGGTGCGCTCGTTGGCGCGCTGCAACGCCCGCGCCGCCTCATCCCGGTAGCGGTCCAGCTCGCCGCCAAGCTGTGCGCACTCGTGCATCTTCTCGTGCAGCCGCTTCTCGTGAGCCAGCACGGCTTCCTCCATTCGGATTACATTAGCCCTACAACGAAGATTATTCTGTGTCAACCGTGTATTGAGACAACGAGTTCTTATCCCCTACTGGTAACCTAATACACCTAAACAGTAACTATTTGCTTCAATAAAGCACATCGGATTGAACTTACTTCAGTCTTTCAATTTCACTCTTAAGACTTATATTGGTTTCCGTTAGTTGGGAAATTCGCTGTTGCAGTAGAGCTATTTGTTTTTCATCGGTGCCTTTCTCCGGAGCTTTCTCCGGCGGTTTGATGGTGTTGTGCAAAAGTACATGCACCTGAAAAAATTCCATACATATTTCATACGTCACTATTTAACGCTTGTTGGAACAAACTTAATATTACGAAAATAAAAAGTAAATAATGAAGAGCACCTTTTCCCTAGCGCAATTTAATTCCCTTGCCAGTTGCTCGGCGTTGTGCTCGGCGATGGCCTGCGACTGCTGCGCGTCCTTCAACTTCATCTGAGTCGCCTTCAACAAGTCGGGGATGGGGGCCAACTCCTGCAGCTTCTCTTGAAATTTCAGCTGTCATTAAAAGGAAAGTGAAATTAATTAAACCATATATTTGTGTCCGCCGCCTATAGCCAAAACACTAAATAATACTCACACATTATTTTGTACCAAATTATACCATAATATATAAAACTTACCTTAACCTTCTGTATCTCGAGGTTAATTTGTTCACTTATTCTCGTGTTATCCATGTCCATCATGTCCATTTGTCGTTTCTGTTCCTCTACTAGTTGCTGTGCTTGCAGATACTAAAAAATATGTCAATCAAATTAATTATGAACTAAAACCTTGTGTATTTTCTAATTGAAATAATTAATACCAACTTTAACTCTGTAGTCTTGGAGCTGATCGTTTTGCTCCTTCATGAGCACTCTCAGCTCGTCGATCTCCTCCCGCGCCTCGCGATAGCACTGCTTCAGCATCCTGACGCTCACTTCCTGCTCGAAGGCCTCCTCCCGCGTGCCCAGCAGCATGTTAGTGTGCGTCGTCAGGCCCTCGAACTTCATCTCCAACTCCCGCAGTTTGTTCCCCACCTCGCGATGTTGGCACCGCTCCTTCTCCAACTCTTCTTTTTTCTTAAGGAGTTCCGTTCGTAGCATCGCACACTGAAATAAATTTAAAAAGTTCAATTCAAAATTATATTCTGTCCATGCCGCAACTAATGACTGTGATCGGTTTTCTTTAGTTACAACTTTTCTTTAATAGATACTAAGACACTGAACCTCTGCAACTTTAGTCTTAAAGCTTTCTTGCATCTGCGTCAACTGAATGGTCAGCTTCTGTACTTCCTTTTCAGCGGGAGTCTGTAACGAAACAGTGAAATTTATTAATAACATTAAAATTATGTAATGCAGAACTTAAATAACAATTAAAGATATTACCGGCGGAGCATTAGGATTGCAGGGCGCCGGACACGGCGGACAAACCCCGCACTGAAACCAACATCAACTTAATTATAATAAACTATTATATGTTCATAATTGTATGAATTGAATTTAGCCTCCGAGATACAAACTCTTTGAACGAAAACCTTCAAATACGTAAACCACAAATCCTTTAGGCTTAATGTGAATAGAGCGTGTCACCGCCAGAGACTACATGCCAAGATAGTCTACTCTACACATACAGTCACCTTCACAACGCACCGCTATGCGAAAAGCAATTTCACACAAAGTCTATTGCCTTTTTGTGACGATTTAAGAAAATGAATTATTCGAAATGAATATAATGAGAAATAAATATGAATAATGATTCTTAGATACATCTGCTTGTATAAAAATTTATTTATTCGGTTTTCGCTATTTCAAAACCATTCCAAATTATTTTTGTGATTAATAAGTATTGCTATTACATGTAATAAGTACTCTTTCGTCCATACATAAAGGCAGACACGCGTGTGATGGACCCATTGTGTTTGCGATGGCGTACAATTCTGCCTTTGGCGTTAGTTGGCCGTGTAATAGACTCTCTGTACATCGTATATTTGATTTGTTGTTTAATCTTCATTTAGCTATCAAATAGCTGATGATATCAACAGGGAGGAGAAAGAGATAATAATCTGTTATTAAACAGTTATTGAGTTATTGCTAAGTATAGCGAGTCATGTTAATGTTAACCAAATATTCTTTTTTATTTCTAAGAATATTGGGCGCCTTTTGTTAAGCTTTTCAATGGGTATTCATACTCACGGCCTTTGTCATTGGAGGTACCGGAGGTCCTCCACCCTGTAATAAGATTTATCAAATTTATACGAAATATTTATTTACAACTCATCTCATTCAGCAAAGTAGGCTTCAATACATCTTTATTGTCTCAGATACATAAGCGAATTGTTCAAAAACATTCAACAAATTATTCGACAGTAGTACAATAATATATGTGATTGTATGTCGCTGACCGACTGCTGCTGAAAGCAGGTGTTGGGTCCGACGGCACTGCCGCCGCGGCAAGCGCTCTCCCCGTCCTTCTTTGAAGCCATTTCCGCTCGGATGTGTCGAACTTCTAATTCCAATTCGCCCAGCTGCTTTTCCTTTAACAAAAATATTACAATTTCTCGCTAGTTACGAGAGGTAGGAGATACTACTACTACTATTATACTATGATTACAATGCGACTATTTTTAAATTGTAAATATTTAGTATGTTATTTGGAAATTAAATAAAAAGGTAAGATAACGAATACGCAATTTTAAGAAATAACAAATATGTAAACAATGTAACATCTGTGTCCGCACAAAGTTAACACTGGAGCTTTTGTAATTATCGAGTCTTTCGATGAGCTCTTGTGGACTTTTGTCATCAAAATTTTCTTTAATCTGAAACAAGAATTATTTCTTTACATCTTTAAAAAAAGATCAGTCAGAATACTGGTGTTAAAAATAGAAAACTAAACGTAAACATAAAATGCAACAAAACTAATTAACATAACCTAAACTTTTCAACAAAAATATATTTACCTGGTTTGTTTTTTGCTGGCATGAAACGTCTTGGTTTATCGCAGTTGCATCGCCCTAAACAAGTAATTAAAATTTTATTTATTTAATCATACGAGAATTTAACTATTTCAAAATTGCTTTTTTCCAAAAAAAAAATAACAATAATTGCATCTTAGACCTAAATGATCACCAATATTATGAAAACAAATAGGTATTACTTTGATTCAAAGAGCGATTTTTACATAAAGTACTAGCTGTCGGTCGCGACTCCGTCCGCGCGGAATTAAAAAAAAAAAAAAAACTGTAAATCTAAACCATTCTCG
>JAOPJD010000025.1:239657-251320 GCA_026167825.1 Papilio polyxenes | reverse complement strand
TCAAAATTGGTCCAGTCGTTTAGGAGGAGTTCAGTCACATACACACGCACACAAGAAATATATATATTAAGATAGGCAGTTATCCACTACTTCATTCTTATAGAAAATAGAAAATCTTTCTGAAGAACAATTGAAACAAAATATCCGATAGCGATCTCACTACCTCAGGGTTATTCTTATCGAGTTTTTCGCTAAGGATTGAATTTTCAATGTTCAACAATTTTAATTCCCCTTGCAACCTCTTGATCTGAGCGCGACACGTCTCCAAGTTCTGATCTTTTGTCATCAACTCCTTGTATAAAATATACCTGAAAAAAGAAACTTACCGTGCTGTAAGCATGTTGTATCCCTTAGTTTTTCATATCAATTATATTTTTTAAATCAAAAGTGTCGTTTCATGGTACTGGATTTTATGCAATAAAAGTCATGTTGACACATATCAAACGGAACAATTTTTTTCTATATTAGACATCTTCGAAAAGTTCGTATATTTACAGAAAGGAGGATAAGTGCCGAATTACTTCGAATTTTAGCAAAGTAATGCCAAGTGCAAGTGCAATAAAAAAATATAAAATTGCGCCGATGAGATTCAATGTGGGAACCCAATCTTGTTTCCATTTTTTCATAAGATGGAAATTCTAAAGAAAACTTGCAATTTCCCAAAATACCTAATGGCTTATCATAGATTTATACGTGAAGCATAAAAGTAATAAAAAAACAAGTATTTAAAAAATGTAATTTCGGCAAACCTCTTGACTTCTAAATCGGCATTATCGGCGACTAGCTTTTCCTGCATATCGTAGCTCTCGGTCAGTTTCCGGGTAAGGTCAATCTCCTTCAAAAATAAAAAGAAATAAATCATCAGGAATGTATTTTTGCTATTTTTTTTATTTGGTACGTTTAATTACAAGAGAAACGGGTGTTACAGGATTGACGTACAGATTTGCTTCGGGTGATGGCACCCCCCGGCAGCGGTAATCCCGGCATGTTTGTGTGTCTGCCTGCCCCCAGCGCGCCGGCCGCGGAGCACATTGCAAATTCTGGAAACATCGGCTCTGCAACAAACACATTGCACAATAAATAACCTAACTTGAAACTGCGATCTTTGCTTTAAGCAGCTAGAGTAGTGTAATTTAAACTTTATGGCGGCCGGAAATTTTGCACAAAACTCTAATAATGATCCTTGCGCATCAGAATTACGCGAATAATATTTAAAGACGTTTTGAACAAAACACCCGCAACAATTCCTCGAATGTTGCCGACAATAATCGTAATCAAATAAAGTTCAACTGTCGCTATATTCGATTGCGGTGTCCATGAATAATGATTACTGATATATTCAGGAGCAGTTGTCGATAGTGAATACTAAAATGTTCTACAGCATCAGTTATAGGTACTGGCAGTAGTTTGGACCTTTGTGGTAGGGGATAGTGTGAATATCAAACATGTTAAATTTACTACTTTATACGTATTTCAATTAAAAATTATATAACATTTTCAAAAGCAAATTGACTAGCTGCATACAGACGACTCGGGTAATATAAAATAACCAAAATGTGATCCTGAAAAGGGACATGGAATATGCTATTTGCAAATGTATGGAAGGCTAATACTCTATAGTCTTTAATAGGTAAGGTTGTATAATCATAATAAAAGGACATAAAATATTATAGAGTACGTACGTATTTTGTTCACCACATTTGTCTAGTATGTTAAAAGCTATTTTCACGGTACAATTTAAAAATAAAACCAATCTGATAAATGTACAACTGAGGAATGCTAGAAAACGTCAAGGTCCTAGTATCTGTTTAAATCAAAGGGCTATTACTTTCCACGCTTCACTCCTAAATGCGCCTGTTTGTTTGTATTTGTTTGTTGTAAATGAGAGGATTTCGATGGCGTACATAGAAATTATGTTAATAATTCTAACATTGTTTATACTTGAATTCTAATATTAATAAGCATGCGTTGATCTGTTTGAAATAAATAAAAGCAAAATTTCTTTAGGTAGAGCATTCACCGTATAAATTAGTCGATATTTCATTGTGTTTAAAAGGATCTCCTTTGAATTTTTTGAATTGCTCGACTTCAGCACCAACGAGCTTCTGAATAGTTTTTGTGAGTCGGTCGAAGCGCTCCATCTCGCGGAGCAGAAGTTCATTACGCTCGCCGAGCTCCTTAATGTCCGCTTCGTTCAAAACCGCTTTCTGCAATAAAAAAACAAGATAACATTTTACTAACTAAATAAAAAATACCAGTTAGTATTGTACCATAAATGTTTTGAAATTTTACAGTGTTACAACTGTGGATATACATATTATTATAAAAAAACTTCCACCAATTTAAAAGCTATTCACGTTCGCACTGAGAAGGAATAGAAACGTAGTGGTAATAGGTGACTCATTTACTTAATCTACCCGTCATTTCTTAAAACACTAACCGCTGGATAATAAAAAAAACACAGCAACATTATTAAGATTGTTATTGTAACCTCTAACGTATCATCTAGTGAGTTTTTTATTAGAAAATTAAGGCTTTTGAATGATACATATAATTATAAATTAGTAACTTTTATTACATTTAGAATGGATGAAGCTTTTTAAAAAACCTGTAGCGATTGTTATCAGATTCTGAAAAACTCTCATTTTGTGGTTAATTTCCACTTGGCTTATTTGTGATGTCTTTTCCTTGTTTTTCGTTAAGTATTTGTTTTCAATTACATCGCACCTTTTTCATCTAGATACAGAATTTTCTTAATAAAACTTGGTAATGTACCTTTTGTAGATTTATCAATTTCGCCTTGGAATCTCTTATTATTTTGGCACTTTTTCTCGTATCGTGATGGACATCTTGCAACAATCGTAGCAGCGGATCATTTGTATCCATTTCACTAGAACCTGTAGAAATGATATCTACCTAAATTATTTATCATAACTATCGCTTATTTTAAAAATGACTAATTATTTTTTTTTTCTATTTTTTGCCTTCAAATAAGAATAAAACAGTAATTTTTATTTTTTTATTAAAAAGTTTTCATTATGACCTTTCATTATGAAATGATTCTTGTAATAACTTAAGTACAGTATTAATAATAAAGCATTTTTTTCGCACAAATACCAACAAAGCTCTTTAAAATGAAATACTCACGTGGTGACTTAGTTGGCCAAGATTTCTGTATCAACAAAAAATGCCATTAAAAATACACATTTAATCGTTTTGGAACTCAATATTAACACAAATGG
Source organism: Papilio polyxenes (assembly GCA_026167825.1). NCBI lineage: Eukaryota > Metazoa > Arthropoda > Insecta > Lepidoptera > Papilionidae > Papilio > Papilio polyxenes. The sequence continues at coordinate 248,078 of JAOPJD010000025.1, read as the reverse complement.
TATTTTCAGCAGCTCCTCAATGTGTGTGATCTCGAGTTTCTAATCTGTTTTAAATATTTACTGAGAATATTTTAAAATTTGATAATTGCCATAAATATAAAATTCGATAGGTATTTGATATTCAATTTTACCGAAATAAATTTAATTATAATATATTTTTATTTACCTTGGGCATTTTTGTTTGTTCACAGCATTTGTCCGCTTTAATTTTGGGGCTGCCGTGTATCTTTTGTCTGTCTATCTCAAGGTTCTTGGGATGGAGCAAAGATCGGACACAAGTATTGGGCGTGCGGGGCATCATGTCGTCGTGGCTCGTAGTCGGTGTGTCGTCACCTCGGTCAGGCTGCTTGTCTAGGTACAGTATTTCATTGACCTTACTATCCTTACGAAGACCCTGCAATCCCACCTAGTGGTTAAATAATTAACTACTGGAAGCTGATTGAATCTTATTACTAAAATGTAACAGTAAAATGTTATATTTAAGCGAACTTCTAAAGCATTTATCGCTAAAGTGAGTCGAGTCCCATTACCCTATTTCAAGCTATGTAACTATGTTTGCTCTGAAACCTAATTATGTTCTATATTTATATGCTTAAATAAGTGGGCAAATTAAGGAGCGCGTAGACTGCAGCATAGAATAAATACTAGAAGTAATAGATAAAAAAGTTCGATGGTTGATATAAGTTTATCGCTTAAAATTAGTCTATTAGCGGAAAGTAAAAAAAATAAGGAAACAGCGGGAGCACTTAAGCGGAATTAATGTCAGGCGCTCTTCATTTGATTTACTATTGAAAAGGTTAATTTAAAGTGCACTCATTGCGTAGCCTTGGCTGGGCTCCTCGCCTGAAGCCACGACCGACCCCCGAACAGTGAAGGCCACTTCAAAACGAATAACGTCTAGCAAGAAAATCCTATTTATTTTTCAAATTGGGACTTTATACACTTAGTTTTGTTACCTACGCTACACTATATTTGTTAATATGTTCTCATTACTATTCATTGAACCAATAAAATTTCAAATCATCTCATCACCTCAAAGTTTTGTCAACTGTTGTTCAACTGTCAAGTTCATTATTCCTACTTCAAGCTACATGTCAGTTATTGAAGACTTACAATAGTCCATTCAAAGCCTAGACAATTATCGCTAGGTGATATACAGAGAACTTCATTCCGCTCGACCTCCGTGCCCTTCTGTTTGCCCGCACCTTTGGCGTGCGAAAAATCTGGACTGCTCAACGTTTTATCCACAGCGATAGGGCTGATCGAAGACTGTTCTGACCTCGTGCCGGGCCGACCTCTCTTCACGTGGGGCTTTATATTCTACAAAGAAGACATTTATTACATAAAATTAACAAACAATAAATAGTAAATAAATTCTAAGCCACTGCTGCTTGAGTATGTGGTGACAATGTTAGATTGTTCATTGCTGAAACACCTTCCAAAATACACCTTGTTTTTTTTTTCAAAAATGATTGAAACTCGCATAAATACTTGCATGTTTTAGAAAATATGCAAGCTGCAATATGTGAAGACTTTATTAAGAACTGTTTTTCATTTTGTACCAAAACCTTTAATAGAGATAAATAAATAACATTCAATTCATGGAATTCAAGTTATAAAAGAATTCCAGTACATATTTCAGGTAATAGTAGAATGTATATTCCATACGAAAAAGTAAAGCAATAAATTAATTGAAAAAAATATAGCAAGAACGTCCCAAAAACATTCTGCTATTAAAATAAAGACAAAATTGTTACTCACAATGTTAAAAGATATAGAACTTTTGTAAAATAATTGAATACATTGTATCTAAATATTTTTATAACCGTAGCTAACTAGATTCATATAAAATCATAGATAAAATAATATTGTTTTAAGGATAACGTTTCAAATTATTTTACGATAGACTAGCTTTTGCTCGTGTCTCCGTCCGTGTGGCATTCAAAAAGCTTAATTTGTATTTATCACATTAAATTACTAATTAAAATATTCTTAATAATATTCCTCGTAATCGTAATCACTTTTTTCTCACCATTTACTACAAATAATTGTAAAGTAAAAATTTACATGAAAAAAACATTTTGCTTGTCGTTTAATTTAGTCACGTCATAACGGTACTAACTACATTCTAAATACCGGTAAAATTTTAAGCAATTGAAATGAATATTTAAGAAATGCTGTGTATAGTTTAAGTTTGAGGTTTAGCCATAATGCTGCTCAGAACAGTCTCACCTACTATAGCTTTTGCCATTTCCATGCAAACTTTATGGCTGCTCGAAATTTTGTGACACGAAGATCAAAACAGAATCTTCGATATGGAGCGAACCATGAGCCGCCATAAAGTTTGGATACAGATTTTTCAGCACACAGATATTGTACGGCCTTTGACTTGGCACCTGAACACCTGTGAAGACTTGTGACAAATTTAAAAAGTAAAAATACGGACTATGGGTAATATTCTATGATAATTCTCAATGAAATGCGCTTTCAACTATGTAGTTATACATGTAGATACATATTTATAGAATAGAATAGATAATATATAGTAAAAAAATAAATTGTAATGTACAGTACCTTCATTTCTACAATGACATAGGACCTCTAGATAAGATAAATACAATTAAAATTCAATGAATATAGTCGAATATAGTAAAACTACAAAAATATATGATTGACAGATGTCACTTTGGAATATTCTTGTTGCGTTTGAAGGTTGAATGACTTTTGCTTAACTTTTTAAAAATATATCCGTAAACATAAAGTTGGATGTTGACTGACGACGTTACAAGGTATAATGTGACATGCGGCGAGCATTCATGCAGTCAGTGTAGTGTTACGGGGAAACGAAAAGCGAGCAATGAGCCGCTCGATGCAAATGTTACTTTACACCTCGTATAATCGGTCAGCGCCCAGCTTTTAGCCAACAGTAAATGTGTTGAAAGGAATAAGTGAGGTATGGATTATTTATACCAGTAAAGAGTCGACTCCTCGCCGCTTTGTCCTCGGCTAATGTCATGGTGGTGTGAATATCGAGCCACAGAGAATACCGTACACGTGGTCAGATCAAAAAAGTTGCTCCACTCCTTAGGCACGGCTTTATCTTAGCTAATGTTAGTAGTGGAATCTAGCTAAAAATAAGCAGTGAGATACATACCATTATAAGTTTTATTGTAAAAAAATAAAATAGGACATTTGACACTTTGGCCTTGATATTGATATATGATCACGGTTTATCTTTTAACCCACTTACGTATATGTTTCTAGTTTAATTTAACAATGATGACATTAATATTATAAGGAATTATTAACCTAGTTATATACTAATATGTGTACAATGTACATGTTAGTAGATAAGGGGGAAACTTTAGTTGGTTAATTATTTTTTTATTTTTATGTAGATTTGATTGTACTAATAAAGTCGATGTCAGTCAATGAACTACAAAAATGATTTGCTAACGAGCACAAATCACCTGATAAACTGATAACATATCTTAATTAAGAATCAAAGGCAACCTAAACAGGAAATATGGCGGTTCACATTTTAATCAACGTGCATGATTTATTAAATGTTCACAGTTAATGTCCACTGTGGTAACACCTGCATATACTCGTACATATTACCAATTAGGTTATCCCTGTCGTTCTCTTCGAAAAAAATAGAGATAGCAATAATGTAGTATTATCACGACATTTAAGAAAAACCATAATATATACATACATAACCACAAGATAATAATACCATTAGAGATAATATGCATACGAGTGATAAGAACTCAATAAGACAATAGTGACGTCATATAAACGTATCACTGGACAAACTGGACATGGTAGCAAGAAATATGTGTTTAAAGATAAATTATAACAACTTCTAAAACTTTAACTTAAAGCGATCGATCGGTCCAACCGGAAACATTATGCATCAATCTACGTAAATTAAACCATGGATATAAGATTATTTACTCTTAATATAAACATTTATACTTATATAAAATCTCTAACACTAATTCGTTTAGAACATCTACCAAATTACTGCTATTTGTAAAACACATTATAAGTCGTGTTGTGAGGAGATAAGGTTTATTATTCCACAGCAATCTGTTCACCGGGTGTAAAGCATAAATGTCGCATTGGTAGAAAAATAGATAAAGTAGGTAATGCAATTAAAGTGATGCGTAAGGTTTCGAGGAGTAAAGTTCGCTGAATTCGAGCAGTTCGCTGCCGGCGTCCGAGGAGCTGAGTTGGAGAAAATGGCACAAGGTGAGTAATACGATAAGCTTACCCGAAATTTGATTCCAATTCCTTGAACACTGTGGCTGTGCGCTTTGACTAACAACTATATTTCAGTGTCCTATTATGTTTTTTACCTTATTTAGCACTGGCTTTTGCCTGCGACTTATTGCGCGTGGAATTAAAAAAAACCTTAGCAAGTATCTTATGTGTTCTTTTAGACTATGTTCTACATCTGTGCCAAATTTCAGCGAGATCCGTTTAGCCCTTTTGAGATACGTAGTAATAAACATGCATCCATTTATCATTGGAGATTATCCACCTCGTCCTGCCCTTTACCTTCCAGTCTGCTTTTTTTAAAAGACGACGCGTAGTGAAGTGCACACATAATCAACGTTTAGACCCCTTTCTCACTGGCGGGACTCTGGTCGCATGCGATTGCTATTTCTAGGAGCAATGTGAATAATTTCCACTGACACGGTGTTGACGCTCGTACAAATAACATTCGTGGCTAGTCACTTGGTGGGAGAGGTGTCTTTTTTAAGCGAGCAATGTGATCTTCGGCCCATTGGTGTGACGAATGAGTGGTAAAATGCGAGCACATTCTATAACAATAGAATAGATAATTGTCTTTGAATCTTATCTATTGAATATCTTGAATAATTGTCTTTATACATCCTGCAAACAATCGTAGAGGTGTAAATATAGTACGCAGAAGGCACTTATTAAATGTTCTCAGAATCTAATTAGATAAAATAATAGATACATGAACACCGCAGCGCACGAATTAAAGCTGCGATTTGTTGTGAGAAATATTGATATTTCTATTTAATTATTATATACTACTATTACCCGGTATAACTAAGTCGCGTTCACAACTTACTAATTAAATTGTGTTTATTTTACTGCTTGATTAATTACACTACAAAATTTAATTTATATCGAATGTGTGCTGCAGCTGTAGTGGCTTAATGTAGCACTTTTCATCTGGCTTATATGTCAACACATATCAAAGAGTTATCCTATCACCACATACCAGCCAGATACATGTTAATCTACCTACGAGGATGCAGACTTTTAAACAGTAAAAATAATTTTCATGAATATGATGTCAACAAAAAGAAAAAAGTGTTGTCATAATTTTTTTCACACACATTGAGGCATCTGATATTGCGTTAGATGGAAAAGAAAAGTTTTTACAACATTAAAACATATTTTTAACCCGTATTTTAAACTAATAGGTTTCGACTCAAGTCACATTATATAACCTGTCGTGTAACGCACCTGTATGGCTTCTGATATATATGTAGGTACATATACTAGTACCCACATATAGTACGGCGAGGACGAGGCTTCTGACATTGGTATGCCAGTAAATCCGAATCCTTTGTGTACGTACATATCTGCTAGACTGCAGTTGTCGAGAAACGGATCGCTGAACCGCGTCAGCGTCATCCTATTTCATAATTCCTTCCTTTGTATTTCAAATCTGCCGAAAATGCCAAATTGAAGTTGATTCTCCGTTGCCATTGCATGTTCACTATTTAGTTTCGCTCCAAATTACACAACGATAGCAGCTCAATTTAGAGCGTTACTTATATTTTATTGTAAAAAATTTGAAAATAAGGCAACAGTATAACCTGACCAGAAATATAGCATCCCTGTCCTGATCGCTTCGATCTCCTTTAATATTGCAATACGTAAACGTTTCAACGTAACACATTGACGTAAACGAACGTCGAACGAACAGATGTCATTTAAAAATTAAATGAAGTATTTTAGATTTATTCTACGTTAATTTAAAATTATCACAAACTCAAGATTTAAGCAAATATTACAATTAACAACAAACTTTGACAACATGAAGACGATCAACAACAACAAAAGTTTTATTAACTTTCTATATCAATTAACAAATATAAACGTTACTTTTGAAGTGTTAAATTATTTAATTCCAGTTTTATTATTACTTCAGAAAAAAGCAATCCTCTTTTTCTAAATGAACTTAACGGAAGAAGAACCGTATTTATCGTGTTAAATATTTTGTTTATTATCTTAGTAATATCAATGCGAAAGTTTAGATGGATGGATCTTTGTTTGAAGGTATCTCCGGAACGGCCTAATGGGTCTTGATGAAGTTTGATGTAGAACATAGTCTGGAAGTACACATAGGCTACTTATTAAGTTTTTTTTTGTTCCCGCGCGGACGGGGTCGCGGGCGACAGCTAGTAAGTATATAAACACGTGTGACAAGATGACAACCACTATTGTGAGGAAATGGTAAGATATCAGTGTATTCATTGTCACGACAACAAGAAGGCCGCGCCGCCACGCCGCCACGTCGCCACGCCGCCACGCTGTCGCCTCCGAGCCACTCTCCTGTAAACAATAGCAATCATGCGTCGCTTTTGCTCGTATCAAATTTCCATTTGTGATCCTTTTCCCTCAGTTATCAAAACATTTAAGATCACATGAAAATGCACTACGACTCCATGTTTCACACTCCACAATATCAAACAAAATGTAAAATCAAAACGTCAAAAAGAAGATTTTAAAAAAATATGAAAAGGTAATAAATATATTTCCAAGGAGGCGCGATGAAACCCTGAGGCCGCAACACAATAATTATAATATACAATATAGACATGTTACAAGAAAGAACTTTCTTACTCTAGAGGGACATTATCTTGTTACTTTTAAGTGCATTTTGTTTGAGATTGTTTTTATATGCAATCGGCTTTCTTTTTATCTTATTTTTTTTATTTATCGATTTTTAGTGAATTTTAAGTTCGATTACAAATTTCCTTAATGTGTATGAAGACGGAAATAACACAAATAAAGTCGAGGACTTTCTTATTTAATATGTATCCTATTTAATATGTGTGTACTTCAATTAAAAAACTAATTTAGAATGCAGCAGATAACCTTTCATCCTTTAAATAATGAAATAATTATCAAAATCGGTATTCTAATTGAAAAGTAACGAACTAATACATCGTAGCGTGCCCTTAATTCTGTGCAGACGCGCGCCGCAGTAGCATTTTTCGGATGCGCGTAGATTTTAATCATTTGATATCTTCCAAACTATTGATCAGAATAACATAGTTTGAACGGCTAATGTAATTTGCATTTAATATTCTATCCTTAAAACATTTTTATTTGGATAAGGATGCATACCGAATATAATATAATAGCGCCGCCGTAAGCTTACGACACTGTTTTCGTGTTCATTTTAATCAACGTTTTTTCACAATAACATGGCTATTGTGAGACGTCCATAAACGATAGATATATACCACCAAAGAATTTTATTTAGCAAATTTAAGGATCTATAATTATTCTTTACATTATTTTTATGTAGGCCATATAGTTTGACGTACGTAAGCCCAGAAAGCAAAACTGTGCTTTTTAGCCGACTTCATCATTGTAACGCGATGTAGCATTTTTCGTTTGAGCGTAATTCTATTCTTTCGATATCTCCTAAACTATTAGACAGAATGATATCGTTCCAACGGAAAATATAATCTACATTAAATTATCTTAATAATGAACATATTTTTTTTTATTTAAGGATTAATACTGAACTGTAATAATAGCGTTGAAAATAGGGCATGAACTTAATCGATGTATCTAAAGAAAAAAATGGTTATTGTGAGAAAACTATAAAAGATATTATAGATATATGCTATCTCGGGCTTTTATTTAGCACATTTAAAGAGCTAAAATTTTTCCGTACATCATTTTATGTAGGTCCTATAGTTTAGCCTACGTAAGCGCTGAAAGCAAAAAAGTCTCTAATTTTCGCAACTCATTTTGAACCGAAACTCAAAATCTACTAGTTTTTAGTCATTTAAAATAAAAATTAAAATTATCATTAAAAATAAATGGGACACATCTTGCAAGCACTACCTTTCGATTAAAATATTGTTTTATCAAAATTGGAGCAGCGGGGCCAGAGATTCGCGGTAACACACATAAAAAAAATACAGTCGAATTGATAACCTCCTTCTTTTTTAAGTAGGCTAAAAAGATGTCAAACGAGCGTACGGCCATTTAAATTAAAAGTCTCCAAAGAATAACATCATAAACACTAGGGTGGGTCAAAAAAATCAACTATTTTTTTTTTTACAATTAATACGGAAAAATGGGTTACTAGGCACCTTAAAAAAATTCTCACCAAATATGAACTCTTAA
>JAOPJD010000025.1:210926-233266 GCA_026167825.1 Papilio polyxenes | reverse complement strand
TCGAGAATGGTTTAGATTTACAGTTTTTTTTTTTTTTTTAATTCCGCGCGGACGGAGTCGCGACCGACAGCTAGTAGGTTTTATAATTTTATAACAAATGGTAATAGAAATAAAATAAAATTGTAATGAAATAAAATGTATTCATTTTAGCATATCTAGAAAAAAAAATCAAATTGTTGTGCCAAAGTCGTAATCTGAAAGAGTAATAGCTTCTTAGTAAAGTGTAACACAAAACTGTAAACATTGTGAGATACTCGTAGTATAGAGATCTCTTCGCTCGCACTGATAACTAGAACTTTCCTTAAAAACGCGGAGATATAATTTCTCTCAGGACTTAGATAACCTGCAGTCTTCCTGTGATTACACTTTCCATTTCTTATGTCGATTGCAATGGGCGCCGTATCCGGTAACCGGACCTTTACAACTAAGTTTGAATTCGCCAACCATCTTTGATCTCATGATCTGATGTAACTCTTGTTAGTTAGTTCGCCGGTGACAGCCGCGTCATGGAAGTCATCATCAGATAGGAACACTAGAAGTCGGAGGCGGACTAGACTCCGCCACGTCGAGCGGCCTCCTCCACTTGAGCGAGGCCTCACGCCATCAACCGGTTCTGGGCTCCACTTAGCTTCATCTCGGAAGAGCAACCACGACTACAAGGCGAGAACCCGATCGGGAAATAGACGTCGGAGACATTTACGCAAAGAAAACCTGTCACGCAAAGTAATTGAATAATTTAATCTATTAAAATATTTATCGAAACCACCAAGAGACAAATTAAAATACTGAATAATTTAAATGTTAATTATAACGCTCGCATTAATCTGATTTCTTTTTACTTGTTATCATGCAATGAGATGTCACGGTCGAAAGTGATTTATCAGCAGTTTTATTTTATCACGATTTAAAGACAGATTATTAACAAGACCATTTGATAATGCAGAAAGCGTCCTTATGCATGGCCCAAATATAATTTTACACAAAAATATTATGTGTAACCAATTGAACACATTTGAATTCAGATTTGTCTCGACTTACCATAATGAATCAATTTTTCTCGCATATTTGAGATGCTCACCATAAAAAGATTTAGAACATTATAAAAGACTAGCTGTTGCCCGCGATTCCGTCCGCGCGAAATCAAAAAAAAACTTAATAGTACGTGTTCTTAATAGTACGTAATCCTACGTGTTCTTCCAGACTATGTTCTACATCTGTGTCAAATTTAATCGTGATCCACACAATCGTTCTGGAGATACCTTCTAACAAACATCCATCCATACGTCCAAACATTCCCATCATACTAAATGCGAATGGATGGATATTTGTTTGAAGGTATCTCCAGAGCGGCTTTAAGGATCTCGATGAAATTTGGCATAGATGTAGAACATAGTCGGGAAGAACACAGGCTACAAATTCAGTAGTTTTTTATTGCGCGCGAACAGAGTCGCGTGCTACAGCAAGTTTATAATGTTACTAAGATAGTAAGAAAAAATGTTTTATTATTACCGTTTTTCACTTTTAAAATACAGCGTTAAAACATATTTATACAACTTACATGTTAACGTCACGTTACGTATTTATATTTATGTATATCTGACAATGTTTTATATGTTGCATGTTGATCGTGAAATGGAAATTAATTTTTATTATTTTTTATATGATTACTTTGTATTTTATTATTACAGTCATTGTTCTATATATTTGTATTAGGTATTTGTATGTTTTGTAAAACAAAACGCCACTTCATGCCTTTGGTGGTCGTGTTATTTCAACGTTGGCGAGCCGGCCCATTCGAGCAACAGATATTATTGTTGCTGGCGTTTACCACAGCTAATGGGTTCTTCGCTGATATGTGCCGGTTACATCATGATGTTTTCCTTCACCGCAAGGACATCGGATATATATAATTGAGTACCTTGCCCAAATTTGATGGTAATTATTCATAATCGCTTTGAACATAAAAAATGCCGCTGCGAACGAGTAACTTTGACTCGATGAATTTCTTGTCACTGAAGACTCGATGAACTTGTCAAAAATATATATATATAATATATATATATATATTTTTGACAAGTTTTAAGAGTAAAATGAGAGGCGAGGGATCACTTCTCATCGCGCTCAAATTCATCGAGTATATATATATATATATTTATATATATACCTTTGTACTTTTATACAAAACAATAACAAATATAAAATGGTGGCCGTATGTGTTAGAATACATTGTTGTTTGTGTAATACAAAAAAGTTATTCTTAAGACACGTAATTATTCACACGTAATATTAAGTGAATAAGACACGTTTAACTTACAAATTATTTTTACTAGGTACAATTAGTTGCTTTGTATACATATATTATTAAATTATAGAACAAACTTGGCAGCCCAAGGTCATTGACGCGGTGAGCAGTGCCCTCCCCTCGCATCCCGCTGCGCTCCGCTACTCCTCAAATTGTGTTTTAGGCAGCAACTTGCGCAAAGTTAAGAGTAGCCAAGACATCTGAAACTATAACATCTATCCCGCAAGCTCTTCATTTATTATTAGAAAAGTTTTTATAAATACAAAAAATGCATATTTATAAATACCGGTAAAAAAGACCATCGCTTGGCCTGCATGCTCTATCAAACAGAATGAAAGAGCGGAGACAAAAGCGGCCGGTTAGTTAATTAAAAGCTCTGGAGTCAGGCATGCTGCTTATTTCTCTTTGATACTGAGTTTAGAGATAGTACTCGTAGAATTGACGTCAAACACAGAGCTGAGATGAACTCATCCTGCACTAGTCCGGTACTAGATACTCTAAAATGATCAATTCAATAAAATAACACGGTGTGCAAGGACAATGTATGGTTTGTTAGTTACTTATTCGTTATTAACATTTCTACAAGGCCGCCATATCTTAGGGCATAATAAAAGTTGTCCAGTTTTGTATACTGTGTGTAACATACCTTTAATTAAACTGCAATTTTATTCAGAGCTATCGTTTCGATAACAACATAGTTATTATTATTGGAAAAAACCATGAAATAAATATACTAATAGTAATGACTGTCGGTATACTTATACACATAGGTAGTAAACTACCAACTACGTACAAATACTTTTCTTTCTCATTTCATTTTATAACTGTGAACTTACATAAATAATAAAATATGAGATATGCATATTTACTAAAAATGTACGAGTATTACTTATCATAGAACATTACGTTTGCCAAACACAGTAGTAGAAACACCGAAATACATTCAGTGACTTTTTAAAAACATCAGCCGTATTATGTGCCGAGATTGAAAGCCCATCCCTGCTCTTAACTGCAGAATACTTTTCCCGTCACACAACAAGATGTTTATCATAATTCAAAATTTAACTATTCATAAAAACAAAACCGTATGACGTGGTCGAAACAGGTTAAATGAGCGATCACGTGCCGTGAGGCCATGGACAAGGCCACAGATTAACTAACGAAGAATACTTTGTGGTCCAAGTGACGAGCGTAGCGTGTACTTTAAACATTTATAGCTCATAGCGACCATGTAAATACCTGAACCGTTTATAATTCTAAAATTGATATTATCTCAAATGCTCAATAATCATAAGACATTATCATCACATAAATATTCGGAGCTCAATTTCAAGTAATAATTTTATAATTGTCGTTTTTATTATTTTTTTAGTTAAATTAAGAATTGCAGTAAGTGTTTACTTGTGTTTCAAAACTTACACAGGTAATTCCTATTTGTCATGTCCTTATTAATACTTTTAACTGATTACGAAAGTAATGACCTTAGTGGGCCTAAAATAAAGATTTTATTAATTTGAAAGTAATTATAGATCGCTTTGTAGGAGACACAACATAATATAACTTAAACAACATTGCCTATAATTAAACTGTTCTGTACACTTTGTGCAAAAGATATTAAATACTTTTAAGACTAAGTGAAATTTATTTTTACTTGCATATTTATTATTTTAATTAGTGGGCAACCAAAGTGGAACTTAGGGTGAATTAAGACGTAAACAAATAGCCGATTAATAACAATAAAATAACTTAATAACAATTACATAAAAATAAAATAACTTTGTTCAGACGCTTCGATTTGAACCACACATCAAATTAGAATGAAAAGAGTACATATTACATACGTCTATTTCATTTTCAAAATATATATATCTAAGCAGCTTCGATTAAAAAATTCCACAGCAGGGCCAACCTACGCCCATAACTCTTAAAAATAACATTGCCTTCAAAATAAATGGCCACGGTCAAAATGCAAGGATTTTTGAAAAAGTCAAAATAATTTAAATATACCGGTGTTATTAAAGTAATGTTATATTAGTTTTTTATTATGTTGTATAGTCGTTAGAAAAAACTACTACGTCTACCAGTGAATGTATGCGTATGTCTTTTTCAATATTTGTAACGCAACTAGATCAATTAAAGTTGAACAAAAATGAGGCTTTGTAACATTTTTTTCAGGAAATTAGCACAATCTAAAATAAGTAAATAATTACTCTATTTACAATCACATAACTTGGTAGAATAAAAATAAGTTGTATGGCTCAATAATATTCCCACAAAGTAGCACTTAGCACTTAGCGCCTGGCTTCTGACAGTTGCCATCTAATGTTGCCACTGACATACTCGTGTAACAAGCCGCATTAAGAGAGTACAACGATCGGCATCCACTGAGACGTCCACAACAAGTTTGTAAACACGAATGCAATATCTACAACAGCTACGGCTAAACATTCCCTTAGCTTTTATAACTTTATTGAAAATTTAATTAAAAAATAACTTTATATACGTAAAGTTCAAATTTATATATAGTCAAAGTCAGGAGATATTTCATAATGAAAGCAATGAGGCATTGATTCATAATTTTGTCCTAATACCTTATTTAATTACGGCATACCTTTACATTAAAAAGATATCCAATCATGCTATCTAATTAAATTAAATACAGTCAGGTCATAAGTATTGTCACACAGTAAAAACTTTTCTTTTAGAATGCTGGCCACAAAAATGTTTATTGAATTTCGAATTGTTCATGAAAATAAAACTGTATACTTTTTAGAATTTTACTCATTTTTTATTAAGAAGTGGACGCTTAAAGAAGACCGTGTTGCAGTTATTGTGTTGCATGATTGCGGATACGCGCCAATTCAATTTTTTGACATACTGAAAAATTTGAATGTAAACAAAAGATTAGTTTATCGTACCATCAAACGATACAATGAAGACTCTAGTGTATATGACAGGTCAAGAAGTGGTCGCCCTCGGTCTGTTAGGACTCCAGCAGTGATGAAAGCTGTGAGGGCGCGAATTCAAAGAAGTCCCAAGCGTAAGCAGTAACTGTTGGCCCTTCAGATGAGGTTAAGCAGAACCAAGGTGAAAAGGGTGATAATGAAGACTTAGGGCTTCGTGCATATCGAAGAAAAACAGGACATCGTTTGAATACTCGTCTAATGGACCTGAGACTGAAGAGATGCCGCGCTTTGTTGAAGCGGTACGCGGGAAAGAAATATCGGGAAATTCTTTTTTCGGATGAAAAAATTTTTACCGTAGAAGAGAACTACAACAAACAAAATGATAAGGTGTACGCACACAGTAGTGAAGAAGCGAGCAACCGTAATCCGCGTGTCCAACGAGATCATTTTCCATCCTCGCTCATGGTATGGTTGGGAGTTCCTTATTGGGGCTTAATAGAGGTACATTTTTGTGAGGAAAGTGTTAAAATTCATTTTGGTGTATAAATAGTCACATAATGAATAAACTTGTTTCAATTATTTTATATTAAACATGTGACATAATTTATGACCTGACTAGGTATATTACAAAAATAATTTATATAATAAGTTTTTTAACTTTTGTAAACTTGCAAAAATTAATAAGTTGATAGGCCATCAGAAATTGAATTAATAAAATTGACAACACTATATAATATCTGACCTTCAAATTAAGATTTATTTGCCGACGTCACCTTCAGGACAGACTATCACAGGCAGGTGCGTTTGTCATTACTACAATGAACAAGTGCAAAATTATGAATGTATTACACGCTGACAATGTTATTAATATCTATTACATGTATCTCTATTATTCGTAATTCTAACCATATTAAAATTCCTTAATCCTTTATTAAAATATACCAACGGAATGAGTTATTATTTTAAGAATGATAAGTTATGTTGGCAAATTTTTCATACTTCTTTGACTACACTAGTAAACAATATCTTCACAAACCCTGAAAGCTATAATATGAGAACCATGTAATTTTATATTAAGACGTAGACTCCGGAGTTGAAACTTGAACAAAAGCTCAATATTCTAGAAGTGTTACGTAACAATATAAGGTATTGTCGTTGTTATAATAGTGACAATATAACTGTTTAATGTTAAAGTTGGGACAGCGGCTTGCGTTTTTCAATGCCACCGACTTAATTACCGCGATAAAAGTTCTCTCACTGGTCATATCACCCACAAGGAAGTATTCCGTTTCAATTAATTGGTTTCTTTTTTTTTTGTTTTTGGTTTGTGTATGTCAGACTAGCGCTTCTGATAGGTATCCATTATGTCGATAGGTAACATTACATTTATATATCATATTGAAGTTGTATATAAGTTACACACAAAAACTCAAGCGATATGAAATTTAACAAATAAAACTCAGCATCTGTAAAAAAGATGTTTACTTTTTTGATTATGTTCCAAAGTTCAATCCACGTTGACTGGTCACTAACGTTATTTGTATATTCGTTTCTCTGTTTTAAATTTTAATACGAAAATTTCTAGTTTCGAAAAAAAAATTATAACACAACGCTCCCGGGATATTTAATATAAATATCTTCGTGCAAAATTAATATGTTTTATATTATATTTCTCAAACGACGATGATAATTAACATAAATAATCATGACTCGCAGAATTAAAAAAATCGCGAGGTATTATTAAAGATTCATAAGCGCTTTTGATAAAAATGGGGCGTTATATTTATACTTCAACAAAATGCGTGTGCAGTCAGAAATGTATAATTGTAGAAACTAAAAGTATTACATAATATACATACATCAGCTAGCATCTCTCTTAACAAGATCCGAACTATCAGCATTGTTGTTGTGTTTGAAATTAACTCGCAATATGAGTCTCTAAAGTATTTTCACTTGTTTTTGAATTGCTGTAAAGCTTTTCATAAGAGAAAATGTAATTCTTGAGAAAGAATGAAATAAATAATATATTTATTACCTAGGCAATAAAAGAAATTAATTTGTGACCTTTTAGTTAGTTGTCGGTTCATAGTCTCGAATAATAAGAAAAGTTTGCAAGAAAAATCTCGCGGGAAATTCACTTTGTTATATTACACTCGATTGAAACAAACATTTCAGAGCTCGATATGATTTGATTGGTTATTTTCCTACAAAATTTGAACAATATTACTAAGAGAAAAATATATTAAACATTGCTCACAAAATGTACCAACGTTAAAGATAAAAAATGCAAAATTTCAAGACAGTTTTTTTATGTCGTTATTTTCTATGTCGTCGTCAGGCAGACATTTATTTCAAGTAATATTTAGCGGTCATTTAAATTAATATGTAATATTTACTTAGATCAAATTTCCATTTGTCTTGCTGTTTTGCATTTCAGCTTATCCTTGATAGGTGCTCCGGAGTGGCGGTAGCGATAGCAGGAGCAAGTACATATATTAAAGTTTGAGTGGTTGCAGAGGCGCGCAGTCTCTGCCGCGCCGCTGGCCTGCGACGGCCTCTTGTGCATTTATTGTAAACATATTATATCTGTCTTTATAACAGAATGAGGGGGCTAAATGGTGAGTAAGTTATCAATTATAACTTATCTCCGTAACGTACCTACTACTCGGAACTGAAGATTTATTATAGTATCGTAACTTATCAAATTTTAAACGCGAATGTTTAGATGGATAGATGGATGGATGGATGGATGTTTGTTTGAAGGTATCTCCGGAACGGCTCAACGGTTCTTGACGAAATTTGGCACAGATGTAGAACGTAGTCTTGAAGAACACATGGGCTACTTATTAAGATTTTTGTTTAATTCCGCGAGGACGAAGTCGCGGGCGACATCTAGTTGACAATGAATACTAGTGATGACAAATAAAGAGTTTAGACAATGGCCGTTCATCACCAATCTGTAAAAAATTAAACCACTGTACTAATTCTGATATAATTTTGTTAGGGATAAACCGTCAAAGAAAGTTTGTGCCTTAATAATGATAGAATAATAGTCCAATTTATCGAACTTATTTAATATTATTACTATGAAAATTGGTTTTATGTACTTCTTACTCTTACCAATATTATAAATGCGAATGTTTAGATATGAGTATATGGCTGGATGTTTTGGGAAAGTAACTCCAGAACGCCTCAACGGATCTTGTTGAAATTTGGCATAGAGGTAGGATGTCATAGTCTGGCAGAACAGATAGGCTACTTAATATATATATTTTTTTAATACCGCGCGGACGGAGTCGCGGGCGACAGCTAGTATTTCTATAATATAGACATTTTAATATTGTTTCCGCTTTGGCACTGCAATCGCAAGTCTCTTACAAGATATTTTGAAAAATATTATGAATGCCAAATAAATTAAAACATTTTAGATACTGCTGCTTCGTGCGTTATTATTAATTTATTGAGATAAGTTATTATGTTAAATAACCAGATAACACTGGAGTGTCGTGAACACAATAATATGTATAAACGTGTATGAAGGTACACAAGTTCGCGTCTTTATGCGTTTTAACTCTTTAGTTATTTTGCAAATACAATTAGAATTAATTGTATTTATAGTAAATACATCTTTATATAAACGAATCTATATCTTTTTTATCTAGAAATCTGAGAATTATCAATTATTGTTTCGCCTGATATTCGTAGGTAAAGTTTGACACTTTGACACACTGACAGTTGCGGACCCGTCGAGCAGTAACACTGACACGTTGTTTAATCATTTAATAAATTAAATCCTCGTCAAAATAATTGTACTCTTATATTATTAACATTACATGTATAAGAAAAAACATGAGATAACTTTGGTTATGATGAATAATTCTGATATGCCCTTTAAACAATTGTGATTTTATGAAGTAACAATAATTATGTTACATTTTTCCGAATATTTAAACTACAGATTAAATCCGACCTAAAGAGAAAGTCTTTCTTGATTATTACATGCGTAATAATAAGTAACCAAGGACGGACACGCTCAATATAATAGACATGCCTACAGGATAGATATTGACAAATATGTGAATAAAGTTTATTACGCAAAAGTTAACGGATCAAACTTTAGCTAGATGAACCTATTTTCAAAGTATTCAACTAATTTATGTCTCTTCTTGAGGTACATCGGGGATGTCATGAAGCTTATACGAAACAAGCGAGTATGTGTTTTTGAATGTGTCTTGTTACTGCTTTGGACAGGCTGGTATACTGTACAAAAGCAAGCGTAATCATGATATGCGCTTCAAATATGTGTATATTTTTTATTAAAAGAAATGATATGTAGAAGTAACGGTTGTTACAGGCACTTCGCTGAGTGAGAAACATATCGGTAGACGCCGAGTGGTTCCGGTCATCTATTTACAAGGTTCCCATTACGAAGTCGGATACGATGTGGTAAGAATTTTATAATTATATTTTTTAATTTGCTTTGCATATAATTAATTTTCAAAAAAAACTTATCAAAACGCCCTTGCTCGTTAATTCGATTTCTTTATTTTTACTTTTACTACATTTAACGACGAGAAAAACAGGAAATACAACCGATTATTACATATCCCCTCCCACGATAGTAACTTTACATATAGATATAGTTATAGTGGTCCGCGACGCAAGGGCCCTTCTGCAGCCCCCACCATTCTTTTTACCTATTGTTATACAACATATAGATGTCAAGACATTTCAGAATATAAAGACCGGACTTGAAGCAAACATTCCCGCTTGTACTATCTCACTTGTCATTTAGAAAACATTTCACAAAATTGTAATAAGCAGCTACCTTTAGCTTAAGTAGTGTTGTAACATAAAATAAAATACATATCATACATATATATAAGCCATATGTAGGAATGATTTAACAATGTTATTGATGTCTTTATACGAGTATCATGTTATATTCCTAGCCTTATGTCTTCCATACCTGCTTAACTTAAGTTAGCGTAGCTTTGCTGAAATAACGTATATCTGCCGTCCACGTGTACCTATTGTAGTCGTGAATAGTAACATATTGTTACAATCGACATTTTAACCTTTCCTATTTATTATTTTTATAGTAATTTTGTTAAATGTGTGGTATACAATGCATATTAAAAATAGCATTGTCTTACTAAAAACAACTTACAAAACTCTAACCGCTTTTACAAAACTGTTCTGTTTTCCGAGATTTTATATTTCCTATTAATTATTAATGTGAACATTTTAAATGTGGTTGTTAACATGTTTCTCGACTTTTAAATCTGTAAATATGACGCGCTATCACTACAATAATACGTCTAATAAAATCTAGATAGTAAAGTTAAGTAATGTTATCACCTTCAATATGTATGAACTGCACTAATCTAGACAACTAATCTAGTTATCTGTATAAATTATTCCTATTACTTGTAACATAATTGTTCCAACGAAACATGTCATTCTTATTTATTCATTACTTTTATACGAGTTATTATTATCAAAATATTATTTGCAAATAAGGATGTCTTAGTTTACTATATAGTAATATATTTTAAATAACAAAAACCCCGAATAACTTTACCCATTTAACAACGACAGGAAAGAATACAATCCCATGAAAATATAAAATATAAACAACTACAGTATCGCTAATCAGCCACTTCCGCAACTTATAATTAAACAATATTTGGCAAATCGTAAAACCTAGTTGTTTTAGTTAGTGTCCATTACTAGCCTTGGACATTTCTTGGCATTATCTTTTTGTTTACAATATTTAATGCACTCAAGAATAAAGTATTTTAATTAGAAGAATGTTGTGCCATGTAATTGCCAAGGCCAAGGTCTTATTACAAACACAAACTAAAATGACAAGGTTTTACATGAGATCTCAAAAAAAATGTTGTTGTGAAAATGGCTTAGCGTGACTTGGCAGTTTTTTATATTTCATATTTTATGGGATCTTATTTCTTTTTGTAGTTAATTAACAGTCTATGCATAACTTCGATTGTTTTAACGATATTTTTATTAAAAATATAATATTTATAGCGATGTAACGGCCTTAATAGAAAACTACTTACTATGGATTGGTTACGAATTATATGAATAATTTATTTACTGACAAGTGACTATAATTAAAAGTAAATCAGGGTAATTTTTTAAATGTAAAATGGCTGATCAAGATATGTACTTATGGACAATTACTTGTACTTTCAGGGCCGTAACTTTGCCTCCATAATACAAAGCTTCCTCAAAACTTATCAAGGTTTGAAGGATTTTGAAAAAGAATATAATACACCATCAGGGCGCGCCGCTTACGACAACACTCTGCTCAACATGAAGCAAAGGTATCCATACTACGTAAAGGAAATCCAAGGTGTGGCTGACGGAGCAAAGGTTCCTTTCTACCAGGTCAGTGTTCAATAAAGGTTTATTCAGAGTTAGAACATCATATTTAAAAGGCTTGCAGCCGAATGGTTAGGTTCGTGGGTTCGAAACCACCGCTGAGCTATTGTCGCATCCTTATAAAAACTTAATTGAATTGCTTCCAAAAGCGTAGCGCGTAGGTCGGCGTAAGGTACGAAATCGAACAATGTCCACGATGAACTAACGTTAATTTGTAATGGTAACAATTCGAAGTGACAGATACGTAAAGCCGTGTGATTAAGATATAATTGTAGCAAGGTTACTAAGCTATCAATTTGTAAACATGCCAAACTGGGACGCGAACAAACTGATAATAAAAATGGTCGTCAATTCAACAACGTCATTACACGGAATAGAGATATAATAGATATACCCACAAATTTTTTATATATCTAAAGGTGGCAAACGAGCAATCGGCCACCTGAATACGCCGAAATAGCGAGGCGACCGTTACCCTTAGACATACGCAAATGCAGACAGAGAAGGGGTCGCAGAGAAGGGGTCGCAGTCTGCGACTTGCAGAGAAAGAGAATATTTCCACTTCTTATGCGTCCCCTCTTCCGCCAAATCCACTTCCCATTCTTTCCTCATAAGAAAAGGGTGGGAAGGGAAATAGGACTAAAATTAGGCCTCCGTCACCACACACATCAGGCGAAACGCGGAGTTCTTCCACTACATGCCTGTCTTCTGTGTGGTCGTGGTATTTGACCGGTCGACCCGGCCCATTCGTGCACCGAACAAATACTATTGCGGGATTTACCACTGTTAAAAAGCCACACACAACAAACTAAGAAAGCCATACATTCATACATGTTGATAATGGATAAATAGATAATAGTTAATACAATACAAATAATTGTCTTTTGCCGATGCAATATTGATGTAAAACAAATATTTTTTCAGTTGTTCCTACTGCACATGGACGACATTATTGGTACTATCAACGACAAAAACTCAAACCGTATTGACGACGGCGGCTGCAGTGACATCGCCTTTAAATCTCCGGAAAACGTAATCTAATGCTAGAAACTTAGCTAACGATAATAACCAATTTGGATAAGTTATAATTTTACATAATATGCATACGTTTTCTTTTTTAATAATCTCGGCGTTGAAATCTTTGAGAACTATGCATCGTGTACAGTACATCTATTGCAGGTCGTGCTCGGTCACACTGAAGACGCCCCGATGGAGACGCTAAACCATTTCTACATAATGTCGGCGCACGTGATACCCACACCGGAAGATAGAGAACTAGGCGTGAGTACATTGAATTGTTACATTAAAATGCATTCTCGGTGTCAAAATGAATTAATGAACTTTAAATAAATAAAAAATAAATTAAAATCATTTAATTCAGACCATTATAAGTCCATATATTTAAACCTGGAATAATTTAAACCTTTTTCTTCTTATAGGCCGTCGAAGAGAGGTTCGCTTCGCTGTGCTACGCCGGCCAGCTCCCGGGCTACACGATGGGCTTCAACGAATACGGTCTCGTGTTCACCATCAATACCCTCAGTCCTCTTGTTCTAAAACCTGGCAATACTCGTCAGTATATATTTTTTTAAAATCCTTATTTATTAAAAAAAAATTAAAGACAAATTTTACTCGAAATATCTGTAATTTATAGTATTTCAAATATATTCCAGCGCGCATGTTCATTACAAGAGCTTTATTAACGGCCAGAACTCCAGCGGAAGCTGAAAAAATCCTCCTGGACGAGGGTCTGGGCATCGGCAATGGTTTCTCAACCAATGTCATATGGACCTTTGAGAATGGAGAGCGCGATCTAATGAACATAGAGGTTGCGCCCGATCTCACCGCCAACAAATCAATTTTAAATATCCAGAAGTATACTAATGATACACTAATGCATTGCAACGCGTAAGTATAATAACGAACATAATATAGGTGGTTGAGATTGTACTTTGCCGAACCTCATTATTGATAAGAGGGGTTGATGATGACATTATATTTAAAATTAGTGCACGATTTAAACGGAGTTGGCCAATCAATATCTTTGCAGATACCTTCGGGAGCGAGTGCAGGAAGTGACTGGCGACATAATAGAAAGCAGCGTGACCAGAATGAAGGCAATCCGCCGCCACGCACCGCCGCGCTCCCGGCGCGACATCGAACGCGTGCTCTCCGACACCACCTACAAAGACTTTCCCGTATTCCAGACCAGACTGGACGCTCCCATACAGACTATCGCCGCCGGTAACTCATACATTATAAATTTGAGTGATAAACTTTAAGCTTGATACATCGGAATCCAACAAACAATGGTTACGATTCCCTCTTTTCGTTTTAGAAGTTGGATTAAATAGAAAATTTGTCGCTATCAAATGCAAACAACGATACATTTTTCACGCTGACCGGGAACGTTAGGTTCAGGGACGAGAATACGTAACTTCTTTTTGAGAACTTATGACAACGCCATCTAGTGTACGTTACGGGAACTTCGCGCGTTTCACACTCTAGACGTAAATGTAAAATTGTAGACATAAAAATCAATACAAATAAATCTAGTAAAACTGAGACTGAAATGAAAACTGTTATATTAGATAACTATTAATAATTAATCTTTTAAAGTATCTTCTTCCCAAAAAAGTTTTGTCTTCCGTAATTATGTTTCAACTTCAGTTTAATTTCAATGGTGTCAACACGTATTACATTGTACATTATTTTTTAGTAAAATTGGTTTGTAATCAAATTTTCCTGTAATTTTAGTGAAGTCATTTAGACAGTATGTTTCCATTGCAGGTATATTCGACATGTCTGCCAAGACATGGAGCATTTACATTGACAAGCCAGACAGCTCGGAGCCTGTTGCCCTCCTTCCGATGACATTTTCACAGTTAAAGCAAAATCATTAAAGAAGAAAACTACAACTAATGATTTATTATTTATAAAATGATTAAATACACCTTTAGTGTGAGGTTGCTCACACATGTATTTTGTGTTGTGTCTTGCACATAAAGTTTTACTGAAATGAATTTATTTGGTAGTAAACTAGATAAGATTTAATTTATATTTAATAGTTGCTTGCTAATGACCCCACCACCATGTGGGATACGAGCTAGGCAGAGAGTTGCTTGCTAATGACCAAAACAACAGATGCTTTCTACTACATAAAAATCCATAAAAAGCATAGTATTATCTAAAGACAATAAGAAACAACAATGTTTTTCATACTTATGTAGTAGAAAAGCACATCAAAACTTATATTAAGCAAAAAAAGTGTTATTCGAGTTCAGAAAAATGAGAATATAAATATATTTTTTATTATTCACAAAACCTGATTGTGTTTTTGATTAATAGCGCTATCCAACATTTAATATGCATTGTATACAAATTGTGTAATATGATAATATGTATATCTCAGTGTGATTTTAACAAATTTATATCAATAAAGTTTTCCGCCCATTGAACTGTCTTGTTTATTTTATTTTAGAAGATATTTTTTACTCATTTACTCTTAATTTTATTTATTACTCCAGAGAGAAGATCAATTGAGCACTTCCAGATATACCTTCTTAAAAACATTCATCCATCCTTCTAAACTTTCCCATTATAAGTAAGATTATACCTTTGGCTGATTATTGATATTTTACAAAGAGGTAAAACTTATATATAAATATCAAAAATATATGAACAGTATTTTGATCTAGCTTACTAACAGAAAAACAGGATATTCTTTGAGTGAGTCAGGAATTTGTATATAAGTGATATATCAATAGTGTTGACTTACGTAACTACAACCAAATTATTAGCATTCAAACTCATAATGCCATAAAATACTTAATCCTTGAAATTACTAACCTCAAATTATGATTTTTAAATTAAAACTATTATGTTTAATATGAAACTAAAAATATTTAAGACTATAGAGTTATTGATATAAAGAATGTTAATACCTCTTCTTTGGCAATCAACTCAACAAATTTATGTCTGTTTTGTGGCCAATACTGTTGATACAAAACATAGTAATCCTAAAAATAAGTATTATTGTAGTAGTTACTGCTTGGAGACCGTCTCTTTTACAAATTTTTCATAAAAAAAATTTACAAATATGTATTTTGACATCACCATTGTGCTAGCTCCAGTTAATATATTGTGCGTGATAAGAAGACATAGATCATTGGATTACCCGTATGCAGCTGCAGTTTTGTAATTTTTTATAGCCGTGGTTAGAACTAAGGTGAAACAAGTGAGTATTAAAGTGTACATAGAATTGCAAAATATTTAATTACGTCACGATTGAACCACCACGGCATGACACATATTTGTGTCATATGTAGGACTACTTGCAAAAGCCTGTTTCTGAAACTATTTTTTGTGTCGCATCACATGTCTCTGTTGAGATCGTTAATATTCAGAAGCTGTGATTCGATCAATTCAGACTGGCTTGGACTGTACTTCTGTTTCTATGGTTCAAATATTATTTTGATAAGTAATTTAAAATTAAGTTATTAATAAGTAACGTAAATAATGCTTGACTGACATTGACTTTGACATTGACAGTTTACTTTTGCTTTTAAAAATGACAGTTTGTTATTGCCATATGAAAATTTGAGTTTCATTTCGGAGAGCGTTTGTGAAGAATAAGAACTAATGCTTTTCATTCTAATTTACATCTTTCCTTCTTTTTCCTACTAGGTGCATAAAATAAAACTTCACAGGAACTAATTTAACACGAAATCGTTATACGCTCTTAACGCTTAGGTACACGTTTATTACATAACTTAAATAATTTTTTTAAATGTTAATTAATCGTAGTACACATGTAATCATTACTGATTTTAACACATCATTGTAATTGTTTAAATCAAAAATTTGAAACATCAGGCTAGAAGACATACAAACAAATTTAATAGCATCAAAACACGAACTCGGGTTCAGAAATCATGTCTTCTACAAGATGCTATATTTTATTTTCTAGGTTTATAATTTGGAATGTCCTTTTTTCGACATAATTTTTTTTTCTACTAGAATCCTAAAAGCGAATTATTAATTTTAAATTTCAACTTGTAGAAAACTACACAGTGCATAAATTTTTCTTGATATACCTCATTATAAAATAATTGTTAAAAATTACAAACAATAAAAATAACGGCGGAGATAACTGTACAAAATTATATACAAAGTATTAAATAAAAGCACTGTATTAATATTTAATATATAAATTTAAGGATTTAAAAATTAAACTCCATACATTCATGTGAGACAAAATTTCATGAAGGTGGTCCGTTAACACCATCGGTTTTATTTCAAGTTTGAAGCATCCCTGACGCGCCATTGTAGAGTTGTGGCTGTTCGTGTTACTTAGTGTCATTATGCATAGAATCTGTGTTTTTATTAAGTTTTAGAGCATAAATGAGTATATTTTTTTACAAATGTATTAATGAAGTTAGTAAAAGTGACAATAATGCGTGCCGTATCCTTATGTCTCACTAATTACCATCCCTGAGTCACCACGGTTAGTTTAAGTTGATGTCTGTCTGAGGTTATTTGTTGTGACATGTATTTATATATCTACAATAATTTGTCATCGGCGATTATTAAAAAATCTTTATAGTACCTAATAATTAAGTTCGGATTCGTTTTACGGTAAAAACACCTTTTTTCCACTTGCGTAAATCTTGTATACACCCAAACCCTCTCTTGGCGTTGGTCTTCTTTCGTAAAACAATAGAGGTTTTGTTGCATAAAAAGAATTCATTATAAAATTTTAGTATCGATTAATGCAGTAAATAAAGTTTTTATTTCTTTGTTTTCGCAATAACCTATTTCTATATTGCAGTATATAAATAAAAAAATAAAAGAAAAAATTAGAATAATAGTCATTAAACAAAAATTAAAAACAAACGAACTGTTGCTGACCAGTTTTAAAAAAATGTATTAAATACAATATTTTTAAAGTATGTGTCTGGCCAGCATACACTAAGAATAGCGGAAGTGTTTAGTATAATTTATCCACTTAGGTCAAATAATCCATTTTCAAATTTTTTATGGCATTAATTAAAAATATAAACCACTATCTATACTAAAAAGTTTTAAAAAGGAAGAAATTATTTAGGTTGGGTTACAATAATTAATTTTACAATTTACAATATACATATATATATTTCATTGGACATTTTTATTTCTTTTACATCATTTTCTTCAAACAAACAAATATTTTTAAGGTTTCTGGGAGAATTAGTCAATGTAAATAATATCCTTTTTTCTGGCTTCACAATGACAAAGAAACTGCCTACTTATCATGGTAGAATCATTAGAATAGTTTTATATACACTTCATCAATGCTTATGTAAAATATTTTAAGCAATGGCACAAGTAACAACTGATAAGTGGTACATTTAATTTGAACACATTCATTCTATAAATATAGGAATATAAAGTAGCCCCAAGTTATTCTACTAGTATTTTGGATGATTGATGTATTTTCTCAATTATAATGGCTTATTCAATATAAATGAAACAGTGACCAATGAATTGTGTTTACTCATTGCTTAGTTATTTTCTGTAACCATCTATTTTTATATATTTATTGTTCCATTGTATAGATGCCCCAATATAGACATTATTGTTAAAATAATTGTAGTAGTTTTCTACAATATCAAATTACTAATCCCTGTTAAATTTGGCCCCCTTTGCACCACACACAATAAGTTCATCTTTATGCTCCTTATATTTCTATATGATTTTTACATATAAATAGTTTTCAATTACTTCAGTACATATGTACATTTGTTTGCACACAATAATTTCATAATGTAATATTACTACTTTTTGTAAGAATTAATGATGCTAATTTTAGTGATTATAATTTGTACTTCAGAGTACACATAGAGTATGTGTCTGTAATTTGTTGGATTATGAAGTACTCTTTTGTAAAATAATTTAGTCCTGACTAAAGGGGGTCTTATTTAATCCAACAAATTCAGTAGTTTGGGACTTTCAGTAGTCAGTCTCGGACTGCCCTTGCAAAATGTTTGTCAGATTACCATCCACATAATAATATGTTCTCAGTCCAAGTGTTTCAGTACATTTTAATATCAGTGTATGTTGTTTGTTTATGAGTTTTTATAATTAGGTATTACATTATGCCTTTTGCATGGTAACAACAACAGGCTTTGGTCGCAGGCTTGTTTAGGCCGCGCGTGGGGGGCGCGCAATGGAAGCGGGCGCGCGGGCCCTGGACGTGCTGCCCCTGCTGCAAGAGCGGGTGGCGGCGCTCACCGGCGGCCTGGACCGCAGAGGTGGGCCCATCATATGGTTCCCCGCAAACTCCAGGCGGGACAGGGTGGCCCCAGATGACTATAGGCGTTTGCTTCACTACCTTATGAGCATACCCAGGTGAGGGAGCTTAAATGTACTTATATTGATGCAGCAGAGTGCCTATGTCCTCCAAATGTTCAATTCAAAAGATGTTCTGAGATGACTTTGATTATCATAAGTCATACTATAGAACTTATTTAATAAATGATGGTGGGTTGTTTTGAAGTGGTCTTTCCACAACGGAAAGGGAAGTGTTATGTAGAATAAGATGTTATGTGGCATTGATGAATCATATATTCAATGGTAATCATGTGCTGACAAGAAAAAGAAAAAGTAAAGAAATAATTTTCTGCAACAAAAAGTAAATTGTTAACTTTGAGTCTAATAAAATTTACTTAAACTTAAATGTGTCTATTTAAATTTACTTCATTGATATTTAATTATTAATAATTTTATCTGCACAAAGTCATAGTTAAATGTAATTGATGTCTTTTTGATGCATTTGTTGATAACAGTCTTCAAAAAATTTGAGATTATCAATTTGATTATTTTTTGGAAACCCCTTTCCACTTTAGATACAGACAGTCCACAGTACAGTCCTGTTAAAAATTGAGACATATGTACCCCTGTTTTCAGCCATTTCTGTAAAATGACCAATTTAATTTCACCTATCCCAATTTTTGTCATCAAATCTTGCAAGCTAATTTTGATCTACTTTCTGATTTACATCTATATGTAAATACCGTGGTAATTCAATATTAAAATGACATGATGCTGATCTCATGATCAAGCTGGAAGGTAACCATAGGAACTTCTCAATGAAAAAATGGCATTTGATCAAGTTTGGGCTTGTCATTTTCAGTTCTTTTTTGTTTTGATAACTTTTTTTTTAATTTTATAGTTTGGTATAGTCGAAAATATTCATAAATTATTTGTTTGTTTCAGCGATTCGGTCAGGACGCATGGCTTTACAATCTTGATAGACATGAGAGGTTCGGCATGGGCCGCTATTAAACCTATTTTGAAAGTTCTGCAAGAACATTTTTCTTCGTCCGTCCATCAGGCACTTGTAGTTAAACCTGACAATTTTTGGCAAAAACAACGCACAACCATTGGCTCACATAAATACAAGTTTGAGGTAAGAAAATAAATAATATTCAAGCATTAATGGTCGCCGACTTAAAAAATAAATTTAATTAAATTTGAATGTTATTCTTTCAGACAACAATGATCAGCTCGGAAGCTCTGCCTAAAGTAATAGATAGCACACAATTGACATCGGACCTCGACGGTACACTGCATTATGACCATCCGCAGTGGATCGATTTGAGACTGGTGAGTACATAACACTATACACATAAGTTGGATGGAAGCATTGTGCGTGGCCGAGACGACTGAGGCGGCTGAGGCTCGACGCCGTCCCGATTGGTTGCAGGCGCTGGAAGAGCTGCTGTGGCAGGCGGGCGAGCTGCTGGACCGCCTGGATGACCTGCAGGAGGACGTGGCGCGCGCGGACTTCGCCGACGACGTGACGGGTGCGCGCCGCGCCATTGACGCACACGCCGACATTGGCAAGCGCCTCGCCAAAGTACCCGTCGACGAGCTCGAAGCGCAAGGTGATCCATCACATGCTGTTATCATAATTCAAAGCACTCTCTCGGGAAGTTGACACACATGCCAAGTTTTATTTTAGTCGTTTTGCAAAATCAATTTTGTTGCGTTCTTATCCAATCCGGTTCATCGAAGCTGTTATTGTTTTTTTATCATTTTATTAATATCGGTAACCTCGAGGATGTCTTAAAGATTTAGCTTCGCTCGTTAAATATAATATAGAAACGGTGTACCAAATAATAAATGACATGTTACTATTGGCAATCGTCGGTTTTCTCGCCGGAAATGCGTTTCTTTTAACCTTGAAGGAGGAAAATGGAAATTGATAAGATGTACGGGTGCGCGCTACCGCTACCAATGGAACGGAATGTTTCGCGGACGAATGATTCGAGAGCGGCATTAGCGATAGTGAACTCGATGTTGTACAATCGCCGCACTGCGCAGTGACGCGCGCCCGTGCACATGTGCTTCCACTGCTGCCGATGTCGCAATCGACACGGTATCGTAACACATTTACTTCTTATCATACAATGTTTTCTTTCCTGGTCCTATTTAATATCTTAGGGTGTTGATGGAGATGTTTTCTATTTGTTAATTTTTTTTTAATTTATTAATTGTATATGTGTATTTAGAATTAAGAATATTTAGCGGTAGTTGAGTTTGAATATATTTTATAATATTATTAATTAATTCAGAAATGATGTTGCGGATTGTGGATTGATTAACCGTGCACCGTGTATGCGGTTGTCCGTGGCAGGGTCTCGGGTGCTGCAGCGCCTGGAGGCGGCGCAGGCGCAGGCGGCGGCGTGCGCGGAGGCGAGCGGCGAGGCGGCCTTCCACTGCGGTTCGCCTGGCGCCGTGCGCGCTCAGCTCGCCGCCGTTCGCTCCGCGCACGCGCACGCCCACAAACTCTGGCAGCACAAGAAGATGCAGCTCGACCAATGCTTCCAGCTCAGACTCTTCGAGCAGGACTGTGAAAAGGTCTTTAGTGCTTTTGCTATCTTAACGACCGGCCGACCGCGGACTCGGATATTCGCCATTTTGGTCGGTTCACGAGCGCCGGTCGACCTATTTTATAATCACTTCGTAATAACCACACGTCGCTGTATATATTGAAAATTTGATTAGTTTAATTATTGAAATTAGCGGTATTAAGATGAATTGATATTTTCTAGATGCTGGAATGGATCGTCAACCATCGAACAGCATTTCTAGCGACGTACGTGGAGATCGGGCGGTCGTGCGCCGCGGCCAAGCGGCTGCAGGAGGAGCACGCGAGGTTTGTTTGTGGGCATCGGGCGATGTGGGGGGTGCGGGGTGCGGGGGGTGGAGCCGGGCACGCCCAGCAGTGCGAGTGACGCGGCGCGTGCGCATTGTGCAGGTTCGCGGCGGCGTGCACGGGCGGCGGGCGGCCGAGCGTGGCGCGGGTGGCGACGGCGGCGCGCCGGCTCGCCGACAAGCGACACTACGCGGAGGCGCAGATCTCCGCCCTCGCGCTGCGCCTCGAGCGCGCCTACAAACACCTCGCCGCAGGTCACATACATCGCCACCTACTTACTCTGTCTCATTTGGGGACCGATCCAATGATTTTTCGCATTTAATTCATTAGAGTTGAAAATTTGAATAGACTGGAAACGTAGAAGGTAGGTGAAATTTGAAAGAATGTAATCGCGGCCAGGTCTCGAGGAGCGGTCTGCGGTGCTGTCGCTGTCGGTGGTGTTCCACCACAAGGCGGAGGCGTACGCGGCTGCCGTGGGCGGGTGGGGGGCGCAGTGCGCGCTGGCGCTGCAGCTGGCCTCGGGAGG
>JAOPJD010000025.1:196337-206500 GCA_026167825.1 Papilio polyxenes | reverse complement strand
TCGTGACAACTTTTCGTAAGAATTTTTTCCGTCTAGCCCCCTTTCACAACGCGCGATAAGGAACTTCGTTCCAAAAGAACAATAATACTTACGATCCGTTTTATATATTTAAAACATTCTGATGTACTTAGGGCAAGTATATCAC
This sequence comes from Papilio polyxenes, assembly GCA_026167825.1. NCBI lineage: Eukaryota > Metazoa > Arthropoda > Insecta > Lepidoptera > Papilionidae > Papilio > Papilio polyxenes. Next base: position 206,355 of record JAOPJD010000025.1, on the reverse strand, counting down.
TTTAACGACAATTGTTTGTTTACGTTAATACATTTTTTTAAAACGAACGCAAATTCGCAAATATAGTATTAGAGGACAAAATATTTAAAAAAAGTTCAACTGATGGTACAACAATGTTATTGAAAGTTTTTAAACTAAACAATCACGTGGACTTTGTCCCCGCTATATTATATTTTATTTGCGTATTATTACGTTATGAATGTTCATATCATATACCTAATATGAGTGACATTGATGGTGTATCTCGTTACGGTTACGGGTAGTGCTCGAGCCGGGCTGACGGTGCTTGACGAGCGGCGACGTGTGCGCAACACTACACACGTTAACCACATCTCACACATCGTTGTCTAGTGTAGGTATAGGTCCCTAATGACCATTAGTACTGGTAAATAGAAGTAATTCCTGATAGTGCTTCTCGGTTTGCAAATCCAAGTTGCTATAGTAACGTGTCTTTGCTTGCTTAGGTAAATTCTGTACTGTAGTATAATAGGGTTGGTAAAATGTATATACACACAAAAACGTGACAGCAATACGTACGTACATCGCTTTCTGTCGCTGGTCACAGTTCCCGGGAAGTCGGCCACAATAGCTGATGATCGCACCGAGTGATTTAAATTGTCTCACAATCGCCGCTTCCGGCGCGCTCTTACGTCTGGGAGCCCACTTGCCGATGTTTATTATCCGTATCATATTCTTGATATATATTCATATTCATATATTTGTTCGACAAATGATTGCCCCCAAGTGACACCTTTTACTCTGCTCAGCACTCACCTTTTGAGGTGAGATGCGTGGGAACAATATCAACGCAGCAATGTTCGATTTTTCATCTGTGTGCACCTCGATGGCTCAACTACATACCTATGAAGTCTCACGTTTTTATTGTATACCTTTATAATTTTTATCTCGAAAGTCACAATTAATTCAACGCATATTTTATTACATTTCCCTGGTTGCTTTTTTTTTTCAAAAGTATTGATCGTATATGAAAATAAATTTTGAGATTTAACTTAAATCGGTACGTGATATCTTTCACTGGAGTTAATGACTATTCCTAGGCGCATACAAATAACGCCAGGTTTGTTATATGAAGGGCCCTCGCGGGTCATCGTCGACTCCATCCAGCCGGTGCACCCTTCTGCTTCAGTCATGGGTACGCTCGATGCCGAGGCTAACGACCGCCCGGATAATTTTCCAACATTCGTAGTAGTAGCTTCCTATACGGTTAATTACAACTGACGATGTTTTGATTTATTTATAAAGTTAGGCTGTGATTATTCTCTGTCGTCTCGGCTAACGGGCACTCGTTGTCCCTCAAAACACTGGTGATAAATGGAGGCACTGTGCGCGACGACTCTCTTGGACATATGGCGAGATAACGAGCCAAAGCCCCTTTCTATTGGGGACCGAGTGGCGGAACGATCTGTACTGCTGTATTCTAAACATCGGCGTCATAAACATTTATTTGAGATATTTTTATTCGTATGAAACATTTTAACGAAAAAAGATCGGCCACGTGGTGAGGCGCAGGCTTTGTTGCAATGTAGAGATGTCTACTTTGGTAGAGGACCACTCTTGACCTCCGCGCTCATAAGGAAAAACATATCTCGCATTCTTTCTAGCAAGATATGAAAAAATAAAAACAAATAAAATAATTTCAAATTTCTATATATAACCTCGTTTCATGCATATATTTACTACAAGCAGGTGCCCGCGACTTCTACGAAGAATTAAAAAAAACTTTGTAAGTAGCCTATGTGTTCTCACAGAGTCTGTTCTACATCTGAGTCAAATTAAATCGATAATAGAGTTTCTTTAAGCCATTTTAGAGATATGTCGTAATAAACATTCAACCATTCAAACTTTCCCATTTATAAAATGTTACCCGGGATTAATGAAGCTTCCCAACAGTGAAAGAATTTTTAAAATCGGTTCCGTTATTACGTAGCCAATTCAATGCAAACAGACAAACAAACAATCGAATCCTTCCTCTTTATAATATTGATATAGATTATGAACTTGTTAAAATAGTGTGAAGTTTAATGGTGTGGTGGTCAAATGTTTTCTTAAATTGTACAATTGTTTTATTTCTTACTACCAACACCAAGTTAATTGCAACAATACCCCCGTATTCGCGTTGAAACTTGTTTATTCATCGTTACGGAACGCATTTCTCGCTCGGAATGATAGCACGCGCTTACTAGAGAAAGCCCCTGTATTATCTGTTGTGATGTTACCGGAATATGTATCGGAAAAAAAGAAGCGACCGCAGCCGCGAGGCTCGCGCTTGTGAACGAGCCGCGGTTTTGTTCGTCATCTAGCTCCGTAGATTAAGTTGGAGACAATTGCATTACGAAACATGCATTATATTTATCGCATTTTTTTAAAAATTTTATTCAAACATTTGTGTGTTTATTTATATCTATATTTTGATAGACGCCAAATATTTACATAATATTATTACTACGTTACGAGTAGCATTATAAGAATTGAATTAGTACATTAGGAATTTAGTATTGACAATTGAGGTCTGACTATCGTTCATATAATTTGATATATTTCTATTGTTATTGTTCCTCCGGTGGCGTGCTCGTTTTTCATTTTTCTTTGGCAGCTTGCTGTAGAAAGTGAAGCGCGTGTATGAAGTTATGTTACAACCTGAAGTTTTTGCAAATTTTGTTGAGATTTCACGGACAAGGAAAAGAAGCTAATGAAAGTGTTTGCAAATAATAGCGGTTCTTTTTATTTTACAAAAGATTCGTTGTTGGTTATTACGCGGCGCGGTGCGTGCACAAAGGGTTAATTACTTTGTCATCCCCATCCCCGGTCGCAACCACCACCCATTTCCCCGGCCACCCCGCCTGCCCCACCATCCTGCCTGCGCAGCGACAGCGGCTATCCGCTCGACTGCCTATTCATCAACATTTATCTGTTGTAATTGTTTTAATCAAATAAAAAATCACTCCGCCTTCAGGTAGCTAATTTTAACATTTGCCGGTAGTCGTCGTTTGTTCCGTAAACCTGGGTGTCTAGATATAACATTTCATAGTAACTACTCTAGTAGTAAAGTCCAGAAATTTTGTATTTTTCCTAAAGCCGCATTAAAAAATCTCCAAGCGAAAATGGGTACGGATCGGTGGTTTCATAAAGCACTTGATCGATAATCTCTGACACAAAACGTCGGCGAATTGTTTTGTCGCGCCATTTATATGTAATTGAAGACTGAAATTGATGAGGAAGGGAAGGATTGGCAGAGTTCCCGCCGAGCCTGAAGCTGCGATGCTAATGTTTGCTCTGCTGAGTCCTCGCTACGCTGTGATACGGTATTCACATTTACAATCCGCTCGTTTCCTACGCACTCAATGTGTCCTCATAACTAACTGATACGTCTTCCTTACTTATTCCTTGTAGAAGACTAGACACACTAGATGATTTTTCTGACTTTTTTACACACTTTCAGCCGTAATGACAATGCAATTTTTTAAATTCAGTATCATTGCAAATCCTATTGTTACCAATAACCCTCCTTAAGATGGGTGTCAAATGAAAGGACTTCACTATTAAGTAGAAAAGCAAGCAGTACAATCCTAATCGAAACATTTTCGGACAACTTAAAAATAAATCAATAAAAATATTTTTTATAAAACCTTTTTGGTTGAAAATTTGTTTAAAAACATTTATACTAAGCCTTTTGTGTCTGCGCTTTACGCTAAAAGCAGCTAAGTAAATATACATACTCGTAGTTAAACTGTTTCAAATGTTCCGCTGCATTTAAGTTTTAGCAATAAGCGAAATCTCTAGCTTGTAGCTTTTCACATAGTGATCATCTTTGAAGGAAATTTTTTACTTCACGGGCTTCGTCAACTGAAAAATATAAAATTACTAGTTTTTCTCTGTGGATAAGTAGTTCTCTGTATAAGTATATATGACTTAACTAGTAACGCACATCCCAGTCTACTGAGCCTATAGTACACTTGAAATTTGCATAGTGGTTTCTCTTACTACGTAGCGGAGTACTAAGTTTTAACAATATTCATCTAAAGGTGTAAATGGGGGTGAAAATGTGTATAGTGAGATGTTTTTCACCAGAAAAAATAATTGTTAGAGGCTTTTGTCAAAATGATCCTGTAAACTGTAAAGGCTAATGTGGCGGTGTTGATTTTAAATATAATTTTCTTTCCCCAAGGAATTCGTTGTATTATTTTTTTTTTTTCGTAAACTTGTATAATAAAATGGTAATGTTTAATTTGTAGGCGCAACTCATAATAAAAGTGAGATATTCAAGTGTGTAGGTACAGATATCCTGTCTAGACTGCTTTTGATAGCTATTATGGCTTTAAAAATTATTCGCAACTAACTTAATCCATAATAAAACCGACTTTCAAAGTTTAATTCTTTATGAAAAGAATACGGGAAAGCAGTAGGTACTTCACCATGAGTACTTTTAAACTGTATTCACATCCCTGCACTTTGAATATTTCGACCCCTTTTAAAATTGTTTTACTCAACTTTAAACTTCGCCGTGTAGATAGAGTTGCATGAATTACCAGCTATCGTTTTTTTTAGTCGGACGAAGGCCCCCTGTATCGCGTTTGTGTAAAATCAGCGACTGCGTATGAATCCGGGCACTTGTCGGGGCGAATGTGCCCTCAGTGGCGGCGACATCGCTCGCTGGGTATCGCGCTGTATGCTACGAAGCTTGTGACCATTATTATGATTTGTATGTCTTATATATTTTTTCGGTTTTAACGGTTTCATTCAGTTACCCCTGTTTACGAGACGACGGCCAGTGGCGGTCTACTAATGCTTACGATTATTATTAAATAATTTAATTATTCATTACTCCCGTAAATAATTGTCTGACGTCACTTTGTTGTTTGCCTTACTGTTCTTTGTAAAATTAATTTTGTAATTGATATTAATTGAAAGTGTAAAACACTTATCAAATATATTAGTTGTATTTTACGTGGGAAGGCTTTGAACTGTACGATATTGTTGAAGGTAGGCTCAGAGTCCTGTAGGCAGTCAGTGCAGTGTGAGCGCGACCGCGAGCTAATCATCCAATAACATGTATCCTGTGAGCGCGCTGATAACAATCATAGCTCACATATGTTCGTTACTTTCCAAATGTTCTGCCATACAAACTCTAATATACAAGTTGAAAGCTTAAATGACTCGCACTTATCTCGAATAATTAACCCTTGTTCCTTTTTATTTTTTCTTCTAGTTCTTTCTTCTTAAATACTTATGTGTTGTTGATACGTAAAATTATATTTCCCTTTCACATTTTTTCGTCATTTCATAAAAATGTCCTGTTATTTATGAGATCACATCGATTAATGTAAATATATAAAGAAATGACTAATGTTTAAAGCCCGTCCCCAAACTCTGTCATAGCATTGTTTAAACAATGACGGGATGTTGTTACGTTAACCTGATGCCGGTATTTTAAAGCGCACTCGATTGTCCAAGATAGTCTATTGCACCAGTGGTACCTGCAAAAGTGGATCGTAACTTATCCCCAAATCAGTTTATTTCTTAGGTACTAAACCTTTAGGTACTTACCTAACGCTGATTTAGAAAAGCAGTCTCGGAAAAATTTATTTCGGACATTTGTCTTTTTATAGGTACCTACTTCAGTATTTTTTGTTTAATGTGGACTCAACTTATAATAAACTAGCTGTCGCTCGCGACTCCGTCCGCGTCGAATTAAAAAAAAAAACTTATGTGTTCTACCTGATTAATTTCAACATCTATGCCAAGTTTAGATCCGTTGAGCCGTTATGCAGATATATTCTAACAAACATGAATCCATCCATCCATCTGAAGATTCGCATTTATTATATTAATAAGATTGACGTAGCGGTTAAAACGTTGCGTTAGTTTGCTAAACGCATTTGTCTGATGTTTGTTATCATTTTCTATCTAAAGTAGACGATGATTATATATTTATTTATTATTAAAATAAGTTGGCAAAATGGCAAAGTAAACAAATAGCTAGGAAGGAGAACACCCGCGCGTCCAGCGCCGGTGAGCCCGTGCGCGCACACCCGCAGGCGGGCGCTGTGCGTTGTAGCGCACATGTAACCGTAACATAACAGTAGCGGTAGCCAGCCATCGTGTAATACGTTCGTTGTAGTTAACTAGTCGATTTACATCACATTTATTTATTAACACACACCGCGGCGGTCCCGTGATGTAACATAGAGGTCAGTGTAACTGATTTATTATAAGAATATTGTGTAGGTAGAGCAGGGTCAAATTTCATATATAATAATACTAGCTTTCGCATACGATTTCGTCTAGAATTTAAAAAAAACTTAATTTTAACCTCGTCCTTATGATTCTTTAGTGGGCGAATTTGAGAAAATCCAGAAACACGTAGTTAGTATAAAACTTTCACCCCACCTTCCCGTTAACACTGTTTAGACTATACTAAGGAGCTAGTAGTATATTTTTTTTCGCAAAGGGATCGCTTAGCTACATGTGGTTAATTTTTTTTTTGATAATCTAAGAATTCGTTTTTGACATATCTCTGCGGGTCAATTTTACATTTTTCGATTCTCTAGCCCCTGCTTTTGACGCATGACCATTTTTAGAGGAGTATAAACTCTCTAGGATTTCAGCGTGAACGATTTCTATTGTTGAAAATATAGTACTTCCACATTATGTGGAAATTAATTTCAGGCATCAAAATCGGGTACCTTACTTAATAGAATGATAATAATTTTATTCGAGACTCGGTCACTGTCGACATTTAATCACCTACTGTATCGTACAATCGCCCTGACAGCGGATAAGTGTGTAGATACATGATTGTATGGAAGTTAATGCGAACTTATATTAAGTGCGGTGAAATGATCATTTTGTTACAAAATGCTCAAATATCACCGGCGCTCGCACAGACACAAGTCTCCTGTACAGTGTTTGCGATGGAGGTATGAATTATTTCAAAAATTTACATATTTATCTGTGACAATTGGGATTTTGAAAAAAAGAAATAATATTTTTTTTATATTTTAAAACTTAATTATTAATTTTATTGATATGTAACGTGAAAAAAAATTTCAAAAAGCCAATTGTAGTGTGAACGTAATGAAATTGTCTAAGCAGTATTGCGGCTAAAGTTATATGAAGCTATGAACATCAACTATTCATAGAAGTACAGATTGCAATGCTCGACAACTACAGTATTAAAGTCACCTTGAATGAAGGTTGAAGACAAATCTCGGGTCAATCCACATTCCACTCGTTAATTTGAACACGTGGAATGCTCCGACGCCGACTCTCTCAGTTAAAAGATTATACTCAGACTTATAAAAAATCAATAGGAACTTTCAAATTTGACAAAGAAACGGTTCAATTAACGTAGGTATTATCCAATTTTGAATAATGTAAATACAAGTCGTCACTTGAGGCATTTACTAAGTAGATTGGAGGTAACAATAGACGTCTCAAGGCTCGTTACAATATCCATGCAGTGCTTTTAGCGAGCCCCGTCTGTTGGGACGTGGTTCGATACGATGGGATTGCGGCAATGCGTGTGACGGTGGTTGCAGGTCGTCGGGCGACTCGGACGCAGCGAGCACGAGCGCCGTGGAGAGCGCTCTGGAGCGGCTGCGCGGCACACGGGGCGCGCTCGAGGATCTTTGGGCGGATCGCGAGCGCCGCCTCGAGCTCACGCTACAGCTGCGGCATTTCGAGCGCGATGCCCTTGAGGTACGTACATTCATACTAAATCATCGTATATATGTATACATGAAGCGAAAACTGATGAACGTGAAATTTGTCTCAGTTGAAGTTAATGTGGATAAGAATTTACACCTATTTTTAATCAATAATAAATATATTTGTAATAAGCTATGGTCGAATTTTTAAGCAATGGGCGACCACTATTACCAATTAATTACATCAACACAACTCGCTAGGAGGAAATTGAAATGACCATTCCAAGTGCCGGTGTCGGCGGCGTCGGAAATCGAAACTGACCTACTGCCGATTGCATCCATCTCCGTATCTGCATTTGATTAGCTAACTACGACTAGTTAACTAGTGCACGAATCTAATATCGACATACTTTGTATCCGTTACGATTCTTACCTATTTTGACGGTGGTGATTAAATTTTTATTTTACAATGGTCACAATAGCATTCTCAGTAGTGCGGTTCGTGACGCATGCCAGCCGTTAGCGCGACCAACAACGATAACAAGTTCTCGCAGTAGCTAGAATCGCTCGCCCTCGATGAAGCGTGTAGAGACGCTACTGTCGTTACATGCTACACTACACAACAACAATCTAGGATTATTCCATTGCAATGAATATTTTGGTGTAAAAGAAAAGAAACTACTCATAATTATCCGAAAATATAAAAAACACATTTATTTGTGTACATTTATTTCATCGACATTAAAAAGCATTCGATTCCCCGAATGTCTTCTTTCATTAATAACACTGCATCTTTAATTGAGTTCTCTCATAATAAAATCTTTATAAGATTACGTTAGTGGGATTTTTTGTGATAAAATTCTATTGATAATATTTAGGTAAACATTTTAACAAATTCTTTAAGTAAACGACATAAGACTTACAACAGTCGCTTTGTTTACAATACAAAAGGCATTACATTTCATCTCAGATTTCATTGCTCCTTGAATGTGGCAATTTTTCCATACTGTCTGCAGGTTTAAGTATAAACAAACGTACTTGTACCGAGTATTCCCTATAAAAATATTTAAACCATTTCTTGTGCTCCGATACGAAACTCATGTACATATAATTTGATAACTTTAAGTCACTCGAAGGAAAGGTATCGTGGATTGAGTCAAGATGGTGGTCAGTTACGAGATATATGTAATATTATATTAAAATAGTGTTGTGCGTGCGCAGGTGTCGTCGCGGCTGGAGCTGTGGGGCGACGAACTGCAGCGCACGGAACCGCCGCGCGAGCCGCACCAGGCGGAGCAGGCGCTCGCCGCCCACAACGAGAGCGTCGCGCGCATGCAGCACGCCACCTATCAGGTACGTCGCCGAACTCCACAGGAGAGTCACTCGGACGTTTTGTTAGCGGACTGACGCGCGACGATTCCGTGGCAGGTGGTGCAGCAGGGGCAGGAGCTGGCGGCGGCGATCGCGGAGGCGGCGGAGGCGATGTCGGGGGGCGCGGCGGGCGGCGCCTGGTGGTGCTGGGGGGCGCGGACGGGGCGCGGCGGGTGCCGGGTGCGCTGCGCCGTCGCCTGCGCCTGCCGCAGCACGCACTGGACGCGGCGGTGGCGGTGAGTGCGGGTGGGGGCGGGTGGGGGCGCACGTGTGGGGGCGAGGCGATGACGCGGCGGCGGTGGTGTTGCAGGACGAGTGCGCGCGCTGGGTGCGGGAGGTGCGGCAGGAGCGGCGAGAGCGGCAGGAGAGGCAGGAGCGGCAGGAGCGCGGCGAGCGTCAGGGGGCGGCAGGTGCGCGCTGAGTCTCGGCTCTCATTACTAAATATATATTATGTTTGAATATTTCCGAGAAGCGACGCGATGTTAAGTCGAGTATTGTTTAAGTCATCGAGGTAAAAAATACGTCGAGTTCTTCAGAAACTCAAAGCATTTATACAATGTATAATAAAACGCAAAAGGCACACTTCTTTGTGACGCGGGATCTTAGCGATCGCGACATATTTTTGAATAATTGTTTATGTAATAAATAAATTTGAAAAAAATCACATATTTACGACACGCGTTAAATCATATATTCTTACAATATTATACATGAGAGGTGAGAAATTAAAAAAAACATTCGCAAATAGCAAAGATGGATGGTTGTCATGGTAACGGTAATTCCTTCTATGTCATATTAATTTGAACATTTACAATAAAAAGTAATACGCACTCGTCGGCCCCGCGGCTGACCTCCGCTCCGTTCGCAGGAGTCGAGCTGCCGGAGGAGCAGACCCCGCAGTCGCCGCCCGAGCCCCCCGCCACGCCCCCCGCACCCCCCGTAGCGACCGCCGCCGCGCCCCCCGCCGCGCTGCCCGCGGG
>JAOPJD010000025.1:177437-196237 GCA_026167825.1 Papilio polyxenes | reverse complement strand
CGGGCGGTGCGGCGGGCGGCGAGGGCGACGCGGCGCCGCCGGATGCGCAGGCTCGCGTGCAGCTGTTGCTGGACTTCCTGCACGACCGCCAGCTTGACCTCGAGGAGCTGGCCGAGGAGCGTCGCGCGCGCTTCGAGCAGTGCGTCCAGCTAGGTACGACGACATCTTCCACACATTTATCTATATGATTTAATCGGCTCATCTTGGTGGTTGGAGTGTTTCGATTGGCTCCTTTTTTACTTCCATCTGCGACAAAGTAATTGTACTGAGTGGTACTTACATACAAATAATGTTACCGAGTGTAGGAAAATAATATGGTTTACTCTGTAAAACTACGGCTAAATGGTTTTAAATGGTAATGAGCACACGCGGTATGTATGGTGACCGAACGTGGACTGGTTTCTGTGAATGGTTACGAGTGTTATAAATTGTGTTAAATTGCTGACGACGGGAATGTTACATATACATGTTGTATTATGCGGTGTTTAAACCGTACAGTAATATAATATGTAAAATATGTTAAAAAGCGAATGCCGATTCCAGGTCAATTCCGCAAGGACGCCGCTCAGGTGGTGAGCTGGATCCGCAACGGCGAGGCGATGCTGGCGGCGTCCTTTTCCATCCCAGGCACGCTGGCGGAGGCGGAGCAGCTGAAGCGCGAGCACGACCAATTCCAGGTGGCCGTGGAGAAGACGCACGCTAGTGCCGTGCAGGTCAAGTACCGGGCCGACGCCCTACGAGCCGCCAACCACTACGAGCCCCACACCATCAGGTTGGTCGCCGCGCTTCCAAAGTGTTGTCCTTATAGCACTTTTAATAAATCCTAAAGTGGCTTGTAGTGATATTATTACGGCCCTAAATTTTTCTAATATGCGTTAACTTGTAAGCTTGTTGTCGAGTTATTCGAGGTTAAGTAAACAATGTCAATGTGCTTCGGCAGGGAAATTTCGGAGGAGGTGACGGAGCGTTGGCAGAGGCTGGTGACGTGCGCGGAGGAGCGCCACAAGCTGGTGACGGCATCGCTCAACTTTTACAAGACCGCTGAGCAGGTGTGCTCGGTGTTGGACTCGCTGGAGCGCGAGTACCGCCGCGACGAGGACTGGTGCGGCTCCGGCGCAGCGCCCCTCGCGCCCCTCGCACCCGTCGTACCGCCCCCGCCCCCGCCCCTAGCTCCGCCCCAGGCACCGCCCCAATCGACGGCCCTCGTGCCGCCGGCCACACCGCCCGCCTCCGACGACCAGCCCGCACACAACCTGGACAAGGCGGCACAGGTAGCCGAATACCATTCATTTGTGTTCATGTAAACAAATAGTGCGCGCAGCTTTGTACGCGATACAATTACAGTACGGTTACAGTAAACTGAAGGAAATGAAATATTAACAAAGACACGTTCTCTTGTGACGTCGGCGGCAGGTGACGGCGCTGATCGTGAAGCACGGCGAGCAGAAGGAGGCGTTCCTGAAGGCGTGCACTCTGGCGCGCCGCACCGCCGAGACGTTCCTCAAGTACGCGGCGCGCTCCGCCCAGGTGCACGGCCAGACCGCCGCCGCCAGCAAGCACCATCACGACCAGACGCGCGCCATACTCGACACGCTGCTCGCCCAGGAGAACAAGGTGCGCCCTCCACGCCCTTCATCATTCACACCTACCAGTATATGTCCGCAATGTCCTCATGGGCTAGTTTGTACGACACACACTTAGCGAGATCGCACACCAACAACGTATATTATAATGTTAAACGTCGGCGGTATCTATTTCGATAAATTGTATGTATTGTATCTATTTCGATAAATGTACCGTCTTACAAACCATCAAATATTATTTGTAAAGATATACATACGCGATGTGTTGCGCAGGTGCTGGAACACTGGACTGTGCGCAAGAAGCGACTGGAGCAGTGCCAGCAGTTTGCGCTATTCGAGCGATCTGCTCGCGCGGCCGTGGAGTGGATCCGCGAGACGCAGGAGCGGTGCGGAGCGGCAGGCGCGGCGGCGGCGGCAGCGGCGGCGGGTGTGGCCCGCGAGAGTCGCGAGCGCGTGCGTCTGCTGGCGCAGCTCGCGGACGGGCTCGTTGAGAAGGGCCACCCGCACGCCGTGCAGATCAAGGACTGGGTCGCCGCCGTCGACGCAAGGTGAACGACCGCCACGGAGCGCGATGCGGCACAGACCGCCTCCGTCTGTCAGTCCGCCGCCTCTAATGTCGATGTTACCGTGCGACAGATATGCGGAATTCAGCGGGTCCATGGAGGGAGGAGAGAGCGAGGCGGAGAGCGAGGCGAGCACGGCGCCGTCCGCGACGTCCGCGCACTCCGATGAGACGCGCACCGCAGAGGCGACGCCCTCCTCCGCAGCACCACCTTCCGGCGACGAGAAGCGCCGCAGCGCGCGACGCAAGGAGTAACTACACAATCATATATTTATTATCTTTGCTAACAACCGATTAGTAAACTATTAAAAAAGTTTAAATTTCCCCGCTCAATGAATGCTTCTCTATCACAAGATAAATGTGTAAAAAGGTTTTTATACGAGTATCATAAGGTGGCAAACGAGCGAGCGGCTACCTGTATTCGCTGAAATAGCGAAGTCCTGCCCGTATGCGCTGAAATTGTGATTGTCTAAACATCCGCAATTACAGATGCGTTATCTATCTTTAATCGACGGGGGAGAGTACGAATAAAAGAGAAAAGAACATATTCCCCTCGGCATACATAGTCATCAAACAAAACGCGGAATTGCTTCCACTTCACGCCTGTCTTCTCTCACATTAGTGGAACAGTAGATGTTGTTGCTGGCGATATCTGTTTGTGACAATGATGTTATGTCTATAGATTCATAATGGCGGAGCTGCTGCAGACTGAGCGAGCGTACGTCAAGGATCTGGAAACGTGCATCACGTGCTACTTGCGCGAGATGCGCACAGACCCAGCCTCCGTGCCGCCAGCACTGCAGGGAAAGGTGAGTGCTTATTGTTGTAAACCAATACAATGTTTACAAATATGGTTTATATTTTAATTTCCCGCTGCTCGACCAATGTAAATGGGTGAACTCGGTATGTACTATAAGATAAGAGATCGCGTGTGGCAGGAGGAGGTGATCTTCGGCAACATCGAGGAGCTGCACCGGTTCCACGAGCGCGTGTTCTTGCGCGAGCTGGACAAGTACTCGACCATGCCCGAGGACGTGGGCCACTGCTTCGTGACGTGGGCGCGCGAGTTCGACATGTATGTGTCGTACTGTCGCAACAAGCCTGACAGCAACGCGGCGGTGGTCCAGCACGCCGGAGACTACTTCGACAGGTAGCACTCTCGCACCTCGCCTCTCGCACATCACCCCGCCAATATGTGACACATCATCGCACTACATCAACACTGTACTTGTCAGGGTGCAGCGCAAGAGGAAGCTGGAGCATCCGCTGGCCGCGTACCTCATCAAACCCGTGCAGAGGATCACCAAGTACCAGCTGTTGCTGAAAGACCTGCAAGCCTGCTGCGCCGAGGGCCAGGGCGAAATCAAGGTATGACCCGCCTTCGTTCGCTTTTAAATGTTATAAAAGAAAATCGCTTTTCCTGACCTATATTTAGTTTATATGTTCTGATAACGCTATAGCGAAAGTTCTTTGACTAAATAACTGCATGCAAGGACTTTGTCGCATTCAGTCACCTATACCTTTATTAAACTGAAACTAGTCTGTTTTGTATTGTGTTTCTTTTCACTTCATTAGGAATGATACATAGAGTACTTATGTTACACGTAGTTAGATCATGTTAGTTCCGAGGTTTCATCAATATGTTAAGTTAGTACATACATAGACATGTTTATGAACGCGTCTTGTACTGAATTGTGACATAGTCATAGCTGTTTCTGTTACACATATATGTTAACTGTGACGGTCAGAAAAATCATTTCCATCATATACGCTTTATGTGAACGCTTACATTGCTTATTGCTTGGTTATTTTTTTTTATTACGCAAATATAATTATCTTTCTCCTTTATCTTATAACACTGAACTAATTTATTTAACGTATACAAGTTTCACACCAGGACTTTAATGTCAGTTGAAAATCCATATAAACCATTGCAAAAAATACGGGCGATTACAATTTTAAAAAGGAATAGAAAATGTATTGTAAATTCAAATAATTAATTTTTAAAGAAAATTAATTTTCATCGAGACAATAATTTAAATAGCGCGTAACTTACGTCAATTTTTTTTTACTTGTTTTATGCTAAAATTTAAAATTTGAATAGTTGTCTTATTGTTAACTGTTTGTCTTATACTTCAATACTTCATTAACTCAATAAATATTCATATTAATGGAATAGTAATAAGCCAGTATCAATATTGACCCAATTAGTGTTAACTTGTTAACAAATGGATTCCCACAAAAGTAAGATGTCCTCAATGTGAGGGTAGACTACGGTTATCTGCGCTAACGACGCCGGGTTTGTGTGCGCGAGGCCATTACGCGCTATCGCACCGCACCGCACCTCGCCGCACCGCACCGCACCGCACCGCACCGCGACTTTAACATAAGCAGGATATATTTGAGATTAACCAAACTAGTTCACCGTCCGTTGTAATTAACCGACGATTTACATTACACCAATATTTTTCCTCCTGACTCATCGGCGAGGTGTTGGTGCGCAGTGCGGTGCCGGCGGGCAGCCTCGCCTCATCGCCTTTGTTGTAATGTGCTTTATTTGTTATGGTGATTGTGACATCGCTGTTGTTGCACTTTGTGATCATGCTCAAGTTTCTCATCAACTCGCGCTTTGGATCGCAGTTGTCTATTAACCAAAATGTACGTAATTTACTGTTATTAATGTAGGTACATCTGTCATTGTGTCAACGCCAATTTACAACAGTAATTAAATGAATCCCGGTTTATGGGAAAAACCAAATAGAATTTAAATAAATAGTAAATTCAACAATAAAAGTAAAAATCACATGTTTACATAATGTCGGGGAAGATTGGAGCAGACCGATATTAATTAACTGTAAACACGTGACATCATTGTGTATAAAAATACTAAATCATGACTTCGATTCCCTGAATAAGCTACAGTTGTTTTGTAAACTTCAATTAAAATGCAATTAATCGCGTTATACGAGTAGTGCGGCACGACTAACTGACTTACCGGTGTTGAGGTCAAAAGTGATACGAAATATGTCCTTATTTATATGTAGTTTTTTTTTTCATTTTTATGACTGTATTGTCTGATATGCAAATAATCACAATATCAATTTGACTCACAGCGAAAAATATGTAGTTTTTTGGAACAACACATGCAATAAATACACAGAATGTATATATGAGTAATAATTTGCCGTTTCATTATCTTTAAGGGATTTTCCTACAAACGAGCGTCAGATGTTTTATACATACAAGTTTATTCATACAAATGTACATTATTTCCTTAACACATACATACTACCGACCTTTCTAAGTTTTAACGATAGTTGTAAACAAAAGTAAAGTTTTAAAAAATGACTATCCGAATTTTCCTTTGACATCGCTGCAGTGTTATATAAATATATATTGGGATTGTAGGTAAAAGGTCAGTGTTTTCGTCCAGTCATGAGGAACAGTGAGTGTGCCAGACGCAGGTAGCAATAGGTAACAAGAAGCATTGTTGTAGGACGGCCTGGACGTGATGCTGTCGGTGCCGAAGAAGGCGAACGATGCGATGCACCTGTCGCTGCTGGAAGGCTGCGACGTACCCGCCGACAGCCTGGGCGAGGTGGTGCTGCAGGATTCCTTCCACGTGTGGGACCTGCGCCAGATCATCAAGAAAGGCCGCGAGCGCCGCGTCTTCCTCTTCGACCTGCACCTCCTGCTCGCCAAGGAGGTCAAGGACTCGCATGGGAAGGCCAAATACATCTACAAGACTAAATTCATGGTGAGTTTTACCGCAGATAGGTATTTATATAAATTTTCCTGATGAGCAAGCTTAACCCTTATAGGAATTTAAACTATAATGAAATCGGCATCTATGATAATAAAGTGAGTGGTTTGCGTATGTCCATGAACATTGGCGATTATTTAACATTAAGAATTCCACTGCTCGTTTGCGTCCTTATTTCTTCTCTTATTTACTTGTATACAAAATATATCCCACTAGCTGTCCACGCGGAATTTAAAAAACTTAATAAGTAGCCTATGTGGTCTCCCAGACTATCTTCCAAATCTGTGCTAAATTTCATCAAGATTCGTTGAGTCGTTTCGGAGATAACTTCAAACAAACATTCATCCATCCATCTAAACATTTACAATTATAATATTAGTATTGTTACTTGAATTTGGAACATAACATGTGTATGTGTTTATGTTTTCTGGGAATATGTTGCATATCATGCATGTCAGAAAATTGCAATTCGCTTTCTGACGACATTCTAAAGAAATGGGGGAAATCCATTCAGTGGAGATATGTAGTATTGAAAACAAAAAAATGAATGAAGCCAATCTTTTCGGGATTTTTTTTTTATATTTTTTGATTTATCATATAATTGCAATGCATTTGCTTTATGTGCTTCGCGGAATGAATCGGTGATGAAACATTTTAGTGTAAAGGAAAGCTTAGCGTCCGCTGCTCATACCTACTACTATGTCTGAAACTGAGCATGTTTACTAAACAAAAGATATCAATATATGCGTGTGTTCAACATTGACGAACAAAGACGTGTACACGATATTTTTATTATATCAAGTGAACGGATTGTCTGCGCCAATAGCGAATGAGTAGCATACTTTTTAATTATATACAAAATGTGTAACCAAACATTCACATCTTCTTATCTATATATATAAAAGAAAGTCGTGTTAGTTACACTATAACTCAATAACGGCTGAACCGATTTGGCTGGAAATTCATGGTTATGTAGTTGAGAACCAGGATACGGACATAGGATACTTTTTATCCCGTTTCCTTTTTTAAAATTCCGCGGGAACAGAGTCGCGGGCGAAAGCTAGTTTATAATATTGATAAGATAGAAGTAGTAATTAGTTCTTATGTCACTACGGGTAAGAAAACAAATCGAATGACACCTCGTCAAAATCGGTTCAGTGGTTTCGACTCTAGGCCTTCAACAATGAACTTACAACATAAATAACTACGTGAGCGGGGAAAAAAATAACTCCCGTGTCAGTCAGGGCAAACAAAAATAATACATTATAGTGTACACTTAAAGACCATCAAATTAATCAAAAATTAGGCATAGATATTTCAAGAGCGAAGAAAATACATGTTCTTATAATGGTCTGTAGGAGAAAATGTGATGCGAATTGTTTCTATTCATGATGTTAAGATGTTAAGTGGCCTTTCATTGTAATCGGGGGATTTGCTGCAGCGATTCGGTTTTTACGTGGACAAGAACGTTACTTAGTAAGGTAGAGCTGGCGCTGGCGCTGGCGAGAATGTGTTGCAAGTTGAGGGATTTCGATGAGGACATACTCACAATGTACAATGTGAATTCGGCCGCAGACGTCGGAGCTGGGTGTGACGGAGCACATCGAGGGCGACGAGTGCAAGTTCTCTGTGTGGACGGGCCGCGAGCCCATGGCCAGCGACTGCCGCATCGTGCTCAAGGCGCCCTCGCTCGACGTCAAGCAGACCTGGGTGCGCCGTCTCAGGGAAGTTATACAGGTACATCGATGTTCCACACTTTGATTGTCAATACAAATCTGCTTAGTTTTGCAAGTATGTGAGCGAGAATTACGTAACGTGTGTGATGTGTCGCAGGAGACGTACTTCCGAGGTCCGCTGGGGCCGACGCCGCCGCGCAGCCCATTACGCGGCCGCACAACCAGCTCGCAGCGCTCCAGCAGGTCAGTTCTACATTCATAACACCACGACCTCCATCTGTCGTCGGGAACAAAGAATACAGTGGAACCTATTTATTGACGACACTCACCACCTTTACGTTTGTTGAAATAATGTTTACTTCACAAAATTACCTTTAGTCTAATACACTGTTAGCACATTTGAAAGGTTCAGAAACATTTGGTTATTCGTAATGTATGGTTAGTTTTCGCAATATAGTCGGGCAAATGTTCGCGGACTCGTGCTCGATGCCGGAGATAAGAAGTGACGGGCATGAAGGCATCATTTCGTGTCTGTCTGTCCCTCTGCTCTAATGTCCGCTAACACACAAATTCGGTTTTAGTTATTTATTTGTAAAGGTGATTTAATTTGAAATCGTTAGGTTCAATTGTTTAATGGGTAAAGGTTATATTTATATATTTATGTTTGTAAGTAAAATTGTAATAATACCAGAATGTGATATTCTCTCAATGTACACTTCTGTACCGTATGTACGAGTAGAAAAGATTGAAGAAGTGGTTGTACATAGTTATATATTTCAGGGACCTCGACGACACATATCTGGATGAGAACGTAGATCGCAACTCTCTGGCCTCATTCGGGAGCGGCAACACCACAGACTCGGATAAGGTAAGTGCTTTTTTTTACATTTACCTGTGGAGAGGCGAGTGGAAGAGCACCAGCTCGGTAATAGAAGTGAAACACTCAGAGTACCCACTTACTTACAATTACGTAATTCTTGGCGCGCGGACAACTCTAATCCATATGGATATACAAATTTTAGGGTTAATTTCTAAATCAGTATTATTAAAAAAATAAGCCAATTTACCACGTTGTACAATACGGCCAGTCAATTGTACAATACGCCGTCATATAATCGAGAATCAGGATCAAATATTGTTGTACAACCACCCCAACATGACTATCAAATAAAAGGGCTTGACTAGTAGAGTAGGCTCCAGGTCGCCACATTGTTATTTACATAGATGCAAACCCACATACATAAAATACATACAAAACTGCAAATAACATTACCATTACCATACATACCAACTACATTCAAACAAAGTATTCGCTTATATGAAATGTATTTTACTGTTCTCCTGTTAATTATGTGGAGCTGACAAAATCGAGGTGCAGATCAGTAGTAGGTCGTAAGGGCGGCACGGCGGCCATCATTCGGTCAATAACGCCGAATGATGGCCGCCGTGTGCAACCGCACAACGTGCAATTTCATTCATAACAAAAAAAAAACAATTATTTTAATTTATGTCTGTCTGTCTCCAAGTGCGCATTTTTTCCGGGTAATCGACAAAACGGTTGGACCGGGACTTTTGATGGAAGTTAGCAGATATATGCGGGAGGAACAGTGTTATTTAAATTTTTAACACTTTTGCAACTCATTAGAAAAACAAAATGTTATTGATGAAATCAAAATTTGATCTGTGACAGTCGCAATTATACGATATCATATACAAATATTCGTGCTCGGCCCTGAACTGTTCATACGTTATTCGATTCGTCTTCATGAACGTAGTGTCGTAGGGTATATATACATATATATATATTACATGCACCAATACATTTAATTAAAACTTCAGTCAGTCGGTTTTTTTTTAATATTGAGTTTAGGTTTTTCACCTCAGAGTTATATTATGTATGTATAAAAGGTGAAAAGTATTACATGTTTTATTCTAGATTGTGTTCTATTCTACATCTGTGCATACATAAGATCTGCATAAGATATATATTCCGTGATATATGAAAATTTTAGATATTGCATAATGAAAATTCAATTTTATTTGGCTATATAGGTAAAAGCGCATCAAATGTTTCCCTAAGTGTGGCCAGCGGCCTCAGCGTAGCAAATACCACATGGTACTTTACGTTTTTATGCAGACGATAATAAATTCAAATGGATTCACATTTACGATGTTAAAGAGATTTTGTTAGCGTTTTTACGATTCGAGTGTGCATCTTATTTTTATGACGATGTCTGTTTGGCGTTCGCTGCGAACATTGCATCCGACACAAAACTTTGGCATCGCTAAAAAAAATGTATTTTTATATTTAATTAACCAACTCAATGAAAAAAAGATCTAACTAGATTAGCCAAACGATTCCAACGTCGTTCGTAGCATGTTGCACTGCATGAGTATTATAAAAATACGATAAAAGATGGCGAAATGAGGAATAGATTTGCATGTGATGAAGAAAGTGTTGTTAAGTGTAGGGATGTGTTGTGTGCAGAGTTGAATCCAAGAAAAAATGGACGAACGAAGATGCAATACATATCTAAATTATTCCTAGTGAACGCTAATATCTCCTTTATAATTACATACTTCACGTGAGATTTAGGCAACTGTTTAAAAATAAAACATCTTTTGATAATTTGTCTCATCAAATTTGTTCCTCATAAACGATTAGAAGTCGTCTACAACAATGGAGTCTAACACCGATGCTATATTACGGCGCGCGGTTCCTTGATCGTATTCACCTTAGTGAGGAATGAATAAATCCGTTGTGTAGGCGCCATTAACTAAGTTCAGTTTGTTATACGAGTATTCACCTCTCCGTGCGCTGTACGTCAAACTTTGTTACACGCCTCCCCCCAATTTCCTCCTCCCTTTTCTAATGAAATTATTGTTCATTGAATAGGACTGAAACTACTGAACCGATTTGAAAAATTCTTTCGCCGTTGGGCTAAACTAAACTACCCTCGGGTTGACATAGGTTATATTTATTACTAGATTTTTTAAATTCCACGCAGATGAAGTCGCAAGCAAATGCTGTTTTTAATAACTAGACACCGAAACTTGATTGTCACTTTCATCTGAAAAAAAAAAAGAATAAAACAATTTAAATAAACCAAATCCTACGTGTGTTGGGTCGCGTTTTAATCGGGACATGTTAGGAAACATTGCAATAAGTCAAGGACAACTGTTGCGGTGTAGACGTCAGTGCCGGTGTAGCGGGTGGAGCAGGCGCGTCCCTTGGGCAGCTCGGTAGTCGGTAGTCAGCAGTTCGGGAAGTGTAGCTCGATACGGAGGCTGCGTAGTGAGCGAGCGAGGAAGCGGCGACCGGGCGGCCGGGCGGGGCGCCGGCGCGCGGCGGCAGTGGCCGGAGCGTCGCGCGCCGCTCCGGACGACGCGACGCGGCGAGCTCTGCCGCGCGGCACTCGCGACGCTCGGGCCATGGGCACCACCCCGCCCCCCGCGGGGCCCTCGCCCCCCGACCCCCGCAGGAGCCGACGCAAAATTTCTTTGCCGTGGTTCAGGCAGAGCTCGACGTCGACCTCGCACGTGGCACTCTCCCGCCAGCACACCATCGACACGCCGAGTTCCTTCCACGCCCGCCTGCTTAAGGGTGGCCTCCAGCGACAGGTGAATGAGTCGCGCCTGGCGCTTGCACCGATGCACCGCCCACCGCCCTTTCGTCCTTGCCACCCCGTGCCCCTCCTAACGACTCCCGCGCTTCATCCATCACAAAAACAACTTCATATAAAAAGTTTGATTAATTTAGATATTTTATTAGTGAGTGTTTACGTATTGATGTAAAATAATAATTTAATCCTAGATATAAATATTAATTTGCGCGTCACATACCCATTCTATACCTACTTTGATTGAAAATGTAACACGAGTCCTTAGTTGCACGAGTCGAGGAAATTGTAAATATTATGCGACATTCGCAATATCTACTTAGTGTTTTTGTGTATCAAGGTCGATATCAAACGTTCTCGCTGGTTTAAAAAATGTATACTAAGTATTAGACTTTACAATTTAAAATGTTATGTCAACAAAAGTATTCCAATTTCTTATAAGAATAAATAAGTATACGAATTCGTTGTTCCCGTTAGTCGCTTGAGTGTACGCACTCCATAAACATATTCTTTTTTTTTTTTCACGGAAAAACTCGAATTAAAACATAATACAATATAAACACTCGAAAAGTAGAGCCAGCAAAAGAAAGCAAGAATCGACAGATTGTCTCCTTTTGTTGTCAATAGTTATTTGATTACGCACATCTATCCCTTTCACACTTGCTACGATATCTATTAGCGATAACGAAACGACAACAATATCAGTAATACCTTATTTGACATGAGATGCCATGCATTCCCAAAACGACTTAATTTAAGTGTCCGTTGGAAAGAGTATGTGCTTTATTTCCATGGCTTAAAGACTATTTCATATTAAATATATTTCAAGCGTCATGTATCTGTAGTTGCAACATTCAGTAAAAAGAAACAAAACGAGTTAAATGCAAAACTGTAACAAATGATTGACGAAACTATTGCGTGGTCACAAGGTACACATTTTATTCGGCTTATATTCAATTAGGACTGTATAGAAATGACAATACAGGTGAATACCAGAGGGAGTTGTCATCTACAAAATATTTAAAAATTTGTGTGTGATATGTTGGTGTACTTTATGCCCGGTAGTGATGCTGGAATGTAGTAGATTTAAAGTTTGTATGGATTTGTTTTACTTTCAGTAGAATTCATAAAAAACTACATATTTAGGGGTTTTCTGAAGATCATTCATCAAGTGAAGGAAGTAGCTGACGCGAATTAGTCAAAATATTAATCAGTAAAAAATTAAATTGCAACTAATTATATCCAATAATACTTATTTCTCTTCTTTAACATTCGTAGCTTATAATAAGCCCGCCCGCGTGCATTAGCTACCTTCCCGTCAAAATCGGTCCAACCGCTCCGGATATTAACCGGAACAAACGCATAATTACAGACAGTCAAAAATTTTCCTTTTGATGTTATTTTCATTATCAGCAAGGCAAATACATCACGTGTACTAAATATTACTTTTTTTCGACATAGAAAGACTACAATTTTATTAACATGTATCGTTGTAGTCGATGTTGCTAAGCGAGGTACTAAGTGCATATCAACGACAGCGACAGAAAATGGTATCTACTCACAAGGCGTGAGCGAAACAGTGAGAGATTTATTTATAAGTTAAAGCAGTAAATTATTATTAATATTGCATGATAGAAATGATATTCGTCATATTTTATCATGAGACAACAGTAGAAGCTAAATGCTGTTGAATATCGAATAGTTCGATTTAGCTAATATTATTTAGCGCAATATTAGTACGTAGTATTTATCGCGTGGGTCACAACGTGGCGGACGATCGGCCGTATGCGGGGCGCGGACGCGGGCGCGGGCGACTCGCCGATGGAAATATCTGCTCAAGGTCCGACACCCGCTTAGGATACCGCTCATAATAATAGTCCGTTGAACGATTCATCGGATTTATTTGACGCTGGTTACGTACAGTGTACATGTAGCTCCTCGATGTAACAATATGCCCCTATTAATAGTGATTTCCTTAACTCGCATACCTATCACCAACACTTCTTTACAAATACATCCAAGTTATGTAAATAATATTTAGTTTTAAAGATGCAAACTTTGCCAATATTATTAGCATTTTACAATTTTTAATTTGCTTTGATTTAATCTGCATCACGAGGTGTCGCTCTGCTTGAGTAAATGCGCCGCATCACATGTATATGTTAACCACATATTTATAACACCGGAGGAAAGGAAGCAACTTAAATGTTTTCTAAAATAAGGCTTTGCAATATTCGAAAAATCGGCTTCATTTTCTATTTTAAGACGTCAACAAAAATAATTTTATGACAATAACGAAGAAACTGTGACATACAGTCAGGAGGTCTTTTCAAAACAAATAGTCACATTACATTTTCTAAAAATACCAGTTATATGTATGTGACAAACGCTAATTAACAATATATCATATAACATGTGTATTAGATGTACTACAGGATAACATTTCGCTGTTTAAATTTCCGAGTATAGATTTGTTAGAAACGAAGTGTAGTAAAGATGAGGACGAAGCAATGTAACGTCTTTACTTCCGAATGGATAAACATTCAATTGCGGATGCTCGTTGGAGTCGATGTCGGTTCACATCACGAGTGCACTTGTGCAGTAAGAATTGAGTCGCGTATTGTTGAAAACGATATGATGAAAAGTATATGTTTTATAATGTTGTATTTAGTACAATTTTTCATTTCGCTCTGTTTTGTGAACATTTTATTCTATTTTTTCAAAAATCAAGCGTAACCCTTCTCGCTGGCAACGCTTCTCCCAGTTGCTCGGGTTTTACAGATATCCATCGGCCTCGGAATATTTCATGTTAGGTGACCCGATGCTCATATTCCCTTTTATCCTATAAAAAACTCAACCCCTTATGCACTGTCGTCTTCGGAATCTCGGCCTGAAAAAAAAAAATTAAATGGGACGTGGCCCGACGACCCCATTTCCGCTGAGCGAGTAGCCGCTCGGTTCGCACGCGATTACCCTTCCTTAGAAATTATGACCGCGCAAGTGGAAATGGTTCATACCTTACTCAGAAAACTAGCTAACTAGTTGGAACTTTGGTGAAGTTGGTATTGAGAATGAATCAAAAATCTGTCTTCATTTATGAATACGAAACCTAAATATAAATATAGCATGTCCGGAAGAGACGTGTACGTACATAGGAATACCACAGATTCCTTGGTTGAAATTTTGACGATATTGAATATGGATATGAGTAAATATCCAAAGTTGCGTAGTTTGGGCGATAGAGGGCTTCCCAGTTTATAAATTATTTATATTTGTTCAAGTATATCTTGAAAGTTTTCAATACATTTTATTCGTATTCAAAATACAGATTTTGTTAAACAAAGTATACATATTTATAGAATAAACCTTAGCTATTAAAAAAACTATGGACTCGAAAACACGACTATCAAAGGAATATTCAATCATATTTTGCGACCTCCTGTACCTGATATCCTCTTGTAAAATTACAATTTCGCGAAGAATTTTGACACAAAGTAATATTTTCTAAATCCTTATACGACTTAACTGCGATACTAAAATATAAAACTTATAATATTTTTATCAAGGCGTCATGAAAAATCTAAATTTAAAATTCATTTTAGTAAAATAATATATTATACTTCTTTCCATGTAACATCGCGTAATACTCGGTTCCTTGGGTAGGCATATGTATACTTTGAACAGATTTATTTTTGATCTATTTGTAAGTTGAAAATCTCAGTACAATTGAATTTGCAGAGAAACTAAATATTCATTCAATTATTTTTTATAAATTGGTAATTCCAATCAAAATAATTTAATTGAAATTACATAATTAATTTCAAAAGAATTTGAAATCTACGTCACTGTATACTTAGGTATTCATAGAGTCGCTATATATTATACAATGAACTAGCTGTGTTTGAATATAGTCCATAGTTGATGTTTGCACACAGTGAATACCGGCCTTGTATACTAGTCCCTGAGCTGGTTTTCGTCTCGAATAACTAACTACACATGCATAATGTCAATGTCATTGTCATCAGGAATACCGCACTAGAAATTTCTTTCTCCACAAACAAAATGCTCCACATTGCCATTTGCCTTTTTATGAAATAATTTGATGTTAGAGTTTAAATTCTCTTTGTGATCTGTTTAAAACTAAACTAACTTGACGGCTTTCATTGCGTTAACTTGATTTTTTTTACTCTTTTTGTGATACGATCAAGTCCACGATTATAACTCCATGAAACCAAACCGATTCATTTCCGCTAACGCACCGCATAAGTCATTTTTATCAACTATACGAGACGAAAAAAACTGTCCTTAATAAATACGCTATTTAGCGGTTAAGAAATAATTATTTCTTTAATTTTTGTCGATTTACTCCATTTTAACTTTTTTCTTTATTTCTTTACCTTTCAATTATCATGTGACCAATGGTTAGACGCGGAATGAGCAGCCCCATCTCCATTCAACCTCGTATCGCCCACTGCTGGGCATAGGCCTCCTCCAAAGATCGCCACGATGATCGGTCCTGTGCAACCCGCATCCATGATACTCCCACTCGGTTCCCATCCCACCCAGCTCCATCTAATGGCATTAAAATATGAAATCCGCCAATTTTCGACTTGAGCGGTGTTGTGAGATAAAGGACGATTATCATTTGATTGCCATTGCATAAAGTGCACAGAATGCAGAATGGACCTTTACAAAAAAAACATTTTAGAAGTTTATTCAAGTTTATTATTAGTAAGACACTAAATAATAAACAATAAAACAATATTTCGCATTAAGTCAATATGTTCAAAATAATTAGAATAGGGTCGCAGCTGTAATAAATAGCGACTACACAGTTTTTGATCGAAATTAATTTGATGTAATGAAAAGATATCAACATATATATGTTGTGAAACTCGTTAGCCGGCCCAGTGTAAGTAGCGATGGCAAGGGGGGCCCACGTTTGTGTTAGTCCAGCTTATTGTATGTACATTATATACATCCAACATAACTACCGGTAGCATTCGATTTCATTCCCCCTGCTTAATTAAATTTTTGGTAGGGCGGTACAGGGCTTTAGGTTCATTGATACATATTACAATTTATACTTCTCAGATGATTAATTAATGCTTTTCAAAAGTGTTGGTTCCTTTGTTAGTTTTGCTGGATGCGTATTATGTGCACCTAGTTATGTTGTAGTTGATCATGCAATACCCATCTTTTATGCACATCGCGACATATTAAAATCATCAGATCACTATACTTCCCCACTGAGGGGCTCGAAGCCTATCCTAAGTTAGGGGTAAGTAGATATTGCAAACATAGTATACATACATACCTATGTAGGTACTTCAATACTAAAAATAACTTATTGCAAACAAATTTCAAATAAAAGTTTTAGCATCTGCTTGCTACTTTTCTATTTTTAAGTCTTTGAATAGCGTCGCTGTTTCAATGAAAATACGAAACATCGTCATAACTTAAGTAGTCATTTCTGTAAAACACATTAAGTTCCATTTCAAAGTTAATTAATTACTTCGAATTCGTCTTCAAATAAAGTACGTCAAAGACTTTGAGCTATTGATGCGTTTGAATGCTTTACGGAACGGAATCTGTTTTATTTTACTAAAATAAAATTGCATTTGCAAATTGCATAAAAATGTTTAATTAGTCTTTAGTACCTAGTCACGTCGAAGTGTCAATCAAGTTACATTTTACATAGGAATGATTGTGTATATTACCTACGTAGGAACTTCTTTGTGCACCAGATGGAGAATGATGGAGTAGTACTACAACATGAGGAGTATCAATGTTTATCTCACCTTTGACTTCATCTACTCGTTTCGCTCGCTCTCGACAAAATTAGTTTTCTTTTAAACGATTGAACCTTCGTTCTTTTAAAATGTATAAATAGTAAACCCGACCCCAAGTAAAAGGAAGAAATAACTAAGAGCTGGTTTAATTAAAAAACAATAGTATCATAATAAAGGTAACCCTTTTGAAATGTTACATTTGAATCAATGAAGTCTGTTAGGAAAGCACCAGCGAAGCTTAATGTTTTGAAATAAAATTTAATAGCTCTTTTATATGTATATCAATGACGACCGGAGACGAACCGCAGCGATGTAACGAGGCATTTCCGGAGGAATTCTTTGCGTCTGTAACAAGTATTTCCGACTTTCCTTTAAATATAATATCGAATCATATCGATGTCTGCAGATCATTTTTAGAAACGTAATGCTATTACATTTGAATATTGGTAACACCGTACAATATCAGTATTTAGCGCCGTACACGATATCTACTTGTACATGGCACGTTTGTTTCAATGGAACTGCAAGGCCTTATCGATGTCTTATCTCATATTGGTAAATTCGTTTATCTATAAGCTCGACGTTATTGACTTCGATCGCGAGCCGTGCGTCACCTGCGAGATTCCTCTATTTCACGTCATTAAATCGGAACCTTAAATAACATTATTTATTTCCGGAAAGACGGACGGACTACGGACTTTTCAGCGTTGATTAGTCATAACTTAGTACCGATAGTTTTCACATGGACGGACATGATGGACAAACAAAAAATCATTTAACGTTTCGGTAATATATAGATGGCAAATGGACTTATTCAGTAAGTACCTGTATTATGGAAAACAAATTGATATCTTGTTACTTCACATGTACCAACAATGTTAAATTCCCGCCACATTAAGAGACAAAGAACGTTATGTTGCTCGAATAGTACAACCGCACCGCTGCGCTGGACGACGATGATTTTCTTATTGTTTACATCGTTCTTTCGCTTTTAGCTTCATTATTAAATTTAAAATGTGTATGAAATAAACCATCGTTACCTAAATAATTAATTAGTGTCGGTATGTGTATTTAATTTTATTGTAAACTTCCGTATAGGTACACGAATCTATACACATTTACTAGACGACTGCCGGGATCCCAGTTTTCACAAAATACACACAGTTACAGATAAAAGAACTCTCGAGGCGAATAAATAACTAATTAGGTACCGGGGACTCGGACGAAGGTGGCGGGGCGGCGGGACGGCGGACAAACCGGCTCTGCACGCTCAAAGCGGCTTTGTGAATTGTTACTTCCACTTTGATGCTGGACGTTTTCCCCTTTGAAAACCTGGTGTTTTTAGATCTCATATTTGTTATATTCCATATGAGAACCGATTACGGAACGCATTATTTGAAATTCTGTTTTCAGTGAAGTACTAATCCGGCTCTGAAAATGCTTTGCATTCTCACTAATTCTTCTTACATTCATAGCTTAGGCTTAGATATTCGCTTTGGACCATAACAAACATCGTAATACTTGATAAAGTTTTAGCTTTCGGTGAAATGACAAAACTGCAAATTTTATAATTTCAATATAAATATTTACTTAACAGCACATACACGTACATTCACTTTACGTTATAAACCTGTCCGCGAGTACTATAAATAATAAAATAAGTATTATTAAAAAGTATACTAGTCAAATCTTTTCCTAAGATAGGTACTCATGTCGGAGATAGTGTAAAAATATTGTTAGATATTTGATGCAAAAGTATTTTAAAAGAAATAAATTAACAGCGAAATAGTGAATTTAACTCTAC
>JAOPJD010000025.1:113626-169229 GCA_026167825.1 Papilio polyxenes | reverse complement strand
GTAGACCAGTGTGGAGGAATTTACTTGACCAGGCCCAGGCCCACCCGCGGCTGTAGCGCCCCAGATGATGATGATGATAAATGAATTACATTGTTGAAATAGTTGAAAGCTTTTGAAAGTTTCTAAAATTTACAAAAAAAAAAAGATTTCCATCGCTTGCGGGAATCATTACGACGATGGCAAGAATGCTTGTTTTAGTTTCTCAAAACTTTACATTTAATTATGTAAATGGTACATAATATAAAATATTTACGTAATCTTTGTAAATATCAAGTTTATTTTGTAATACAAACATCTCATTTTATTATTGGCAAGAATAAAAGATTTTCTAATATCCTAAATGGTGTGTAAATATGCAATACAAAAAACAACAAAGTTAAAGCAACATGTAGAGGAGAAAAGTAAAAAATATAGAAAGGTATAATAATTACACCATCGCTAACAACTAAACTAGTAAGTTAGTAAGTAAATCTCAACTATGTCATAGATTTTTTTGAAGTGACTAGAAAGTAGAACCATTATTATTTATTAACAATTTTATTTCTCTTTTTTTACATTTCTCACAGCAAATTGTTAAAGATCATTACTTTTTGTATGGGAATCAGGCCCGCACAAAAATTGTTGTTGTTCAATGAATCGTGCGCCTGCGTCTGACAGGTGTTTGACAGTAACGTTTTCACGTTGATATCTGAATATATTGCTCGCATATATTGTATCGTACCGCAATCTAAATAAAGACATCGTCTTTTTTTAAAACTAATTATGATGGCGCCTTCAGCTTTTAAATATAAGGTTGTGCAATAAAATGTAATGTAGATTTCTTTATAAACAATATTTTATATTAATTCCTGGCCATTGCAATAATGTACTTAATTTTTTGTTTTGTTTCTTAAACTTCTTAAAAAAAATGTTAAATTTTATAACATAACCGTCTTGCTCGCTCTTGAGATAGATATAAGCAAGCACTAACTAGCGGCGGACTCACGATTTACTCGCAACGTGGCGTCAAGAAAGTTTACCGGTTGAACCGTTTGATCGCGCAAACGCCCGGCGGCTAACGTAAACACGCGCCCGCACCCGCTCTCGCGCCCTATGAAGTAGCACTTATATATGAACATGCACTCATAAGCTCGCCCTCACCCACGCCCTGATTGTCCACGTTTGAAATTTGGCCAGCCGCGCTAATAACAATCGCGCGCGCCGCTAGCCAATTTCAAATATAAAGTTATATAGAAGTGTTCACGTCGAACCAGGGGTGGTGAAGCTAGAGTATCACTCGCGATGTAAGTTTATCCGGTTTGAACTGCACAATGTCGCAACACAAAGTCGAGACCGCGCCCGCGCATGTAACAAACACTCGACTTCTGTTCCATTTATCTACTCACATGCCTTCAGTTTTAACTGCACAGGTTAAATGTACTGTGGAACTGCGCTAATGCTGTACTGAACTGTAGTTCCTTGTGCCTTGTGAAGGAAAACATTTCGATAGAACGTCTACGTATCTGCGAAGAAATTCACAGAAATAATAAACCTGCCGTAATCCGACAAACGTTTTGCTGAGCAGTGTCGAACTATCGTATTTGTCGGATTATACAGTCCTACCAAAGATCCCCTATAGTCCGGACTATTTTACAAAAGAGTCCCTTGTAATCCGATAAATCATGCTATATGTTATACTCTGAGGTAAATATAATGCCGTTAATGCTATAAAACTTACAAAATATAATAACTTTACATGAGGAAATAATTGTACAAATGTATCAAAAATTATGCATGCAAAGTGAATTGAAAAAATAATAATTATGAATCATCAATTTATGAAGCATGAAAATGAACAAGTCGAATTACATGGGGCACCGGAATAGCCATGGGCCGGATTACCACAGGTCTATTGTATATGTGAAGTCTACCAACAAATAATAAAATAAAATAAGCGAATAAAACTCATTAAATAATTTTATTTATTAAAATATGTAAGTAAATGTTGAGAACAGATAAACAATGTCATACAACTATACTAACAAAGTCCAGGAACAATAAAAAACGGTTTTAAACAGTGAAAGATTGATAACAGTTGTAGAGTTAACTGGCACGTTATCAAAGTCGACATGGACATACCGCAACTACTATGTTTATTTTAAAGTAGCCGCCGCGTCGCGTCGCGCGCTCTCTGTTTATCAGAAAGGCCATGGCATTGTTGCGGCCGTGTGATTCACTCTGCTCTCGGCGCTCACCGCTCACTGCTGCAGAGAGAGTGAACAGGCTGACCACAGAAACTCCTTTTCTACAACTTGATGGCAAAACCTACAACTCAAATTCAATTATTTCTATTTAACCAAGTGCCGGTCCTTGTATATTTTCAAAACATTACAGTTAACTGATTATAATAAAAATGTTGAATTGTCTTTTGTGGTAGGTAACTCCACCTTGCTTAATTATTCGCAGTCCTACATCCATAAATTAATATGATGTCATTTTCAAAGACGTTCGAATATGCCCCGTAAAGGAGAAAAAATAAAGACGGTGGTGTGGATGTTTGCGACAACATTGGGTCATTCGCACACGGGCAGTGAGATGCGTTGCGCGGGGGCGCGGGGCGATACTATAAAATATAGCCGGTGAGGCGCGCGGCGAGGGCGCGGGTGCGCGCGCGACCGCTTCCATATATGAAATTGAATGGGTCGTCGCACGAGGCTTGCACAGTAATGTGGCGCTAGCGGGCTAGCTGCCGGCAGTGGGCCCGCGACGCGACCGAGCCTCGCTCGTTCCGCGCTCTTCTGCTCCGTCACTCGCAGCTCGTCTGCGACATCTTCATGGTGACCACCACTCCCATGGACCGCTGTCGTGGTAAGCTCGCAATCACACCGCCCTCGCCGGCATAGCCGCCGCGCCCCGTGCGGTGCATGCACTCTGCCTGGCATTACCATCCTATGTACGATAAGAGTTATTTATAATAATTACGACGCGATATCGAACTTGTGATTGTTGTTAAAAATATGTGTTTTCGCGACAAATATAACATCACAAGGGGAATGTGTAACTAGAGCTTGGCCGTTCGGCCCAATGGGATATTTTTCCCCTGATTCACTCTTGTTCTTACCCAGCTTCATGTATGTATATTCCACATATTACTTTTACTTCTTTGCTGGGAAATTTTTCTTTGAAAAGACCGTATTGTACTCCTTATTGTATATATTTATATAAAACACTAATATCTGGTAAAACAACCGCCGCTGTCAGTTCCAATAAAACATACTCCAGTTAATATCATAAAATTAATATTTTTCTCCGTGGTTCAATTCGTCTTTTCACAATACAACATAATATGAACATTGATTGTATTTAATTCACAGCTACACTGAAAACAATATAAAACGGTATTCACGGTACTTTCTCCGAAACTAGAAAAGGATGAAGAAAGATGTCTGTTTGGCTTCCATCAAACAGACCAATCCTATAGTGACAGTTTGATATCTGATCAACGATGTTGTTGAGCAAATGCACTGTTTTCATATGACTTACAAAGAGTGCAGTTGTGTGGTGACATACCCAAGGACGCGGTGTCAGTTCCACTAAGATGTGACGCTCACACATTCGCACACTGCCCCTCGAATAGTTATTGTTGCAGGCAACAGCAACACATTAGTAGTGTGATTTTTAATGTATATATAGTATAACATTGCTATAAATGTTTGTATCCAACTGCAACAAAATTGCATGTCGGGAAATGCCGCGCAGCACTATGTTGTTTAAGGGGCGTCCAGATCTTACAAGTGACGCAGGATCTACGCACTTATACATTAAATGAACGTAACTAGTAAAAATACATCTAATACAGGGCCACGGTTAGAATCCGTACTAGTTTTAATCGAAAAGCATTTCCTAATTTGACTGCTTAACGTTTATACGTAGTTTCTTGACAAATTATTAAACAATAGTATCTGTCGAAGTTGTAAGCGATCATGTTTACAATGCGGCTAAATATTGATGCGACTCGCCGCGTAAACTCATCACATTGTTTCCAGTCGAGTTGCAAATCAGTCTCCCACAACACAAGACGAGACAACAGAATAGTACCAGCACAGAGGTTGCACAATGCGCGCCACGTGTAGACCGATCCCGGCGCCATTCCCAGCTTTGATACACATTATTTTAATCCGCAGCTATGTGTGTCATAACATTATATGCGACTATTTTAAAGGTTTATTGTTGTGAAACATTTTTGTTGCTAGCGTTAATCTACTTAAAGATAAGTAGTACCTAAAATAACTTATTCACCTTATAAAGCTCTCGCTAAACAGTTGGATTAATGGCCTGACACAAAAAGCAATTATTTTGGAAACCGTGCGCATTGTAAAATTTCCTAGGACCGCAGACCGCTGGTTGCTTGAATCATGAGATTCCGCAGCAGGTGTACTTTTTTATAGTGTATATTACATGTAATTATTTTTTCTATTTTATAAAATGTATTATATATTACTACTTTACTTTATTTTTATTATTAATAAATTTGATGTTTAAAAAAAATTCGCACTTGCTCTGCCCTATTTTATAATTTTATCAGAGCTGAGCGGATACTCCGTGGGTATCCGTTGTCGAAACACCTGAACAAATTTAAATATTACTTAATTTAAAATTTAAAATTAAACCACCGCCACGATTCGACTGCACTTGGAATCTCGATCTTTAACTGGTAATTCGGTGCGAAGCCGCTACGGTACTTATTCTGGCAACGTATCGTAGAGGTTTCCACTGCTTGTTATGGAACAACAATCGCTGTACTTTCATGGAACGTAGAAAAACATTTTATTTTCACAGATATAGTTGATAGTAACACGTCGCTTATAAACTCTGTAAATTCTTTGTGTTTGTGCATTGTGCACTGGCTCTGAAACTCGCAATAGCATTTACATTGGTACTTGCACTGGCATGAAGTTATTAAATTAATTTTTAAAATATTTCTATACAGAGCGCGAGCCGGAAATGCCTCGTAGCAATGGCGGCGTCAATAAATGATTTATTAAAAATTCTTTTATCGCGCTCGGTCTTATACACGTACGTATACGAGTATAATATGAGGCTTCGTATAATTATTATCTCAATGTTTTGAAACGTAAAATCTATAAAATGATAAAATTCTTTGTTCAATCTGAGTTTAATTTGTTGCATTGCATTTTGATAATTGACGTAATGTTTTTTGTAACGCGATAAATCAAGATTTTTTAAATGACAATTTGAATTATGAGAATTATTTTTTTTGAACAATATGAATAAACAACACAAGTTTGAAGAATGATAAGTGTCGATGTAAATTATAATTACGAGTGGGTAATAGACAGGGTCGCGGCGGACAAGTGCGTGCCACACACTAATATAGAATAGATTGCATGCGACTTCACATTGTAGCACATATCCCGAGCGACGTCATATTTGTTTACAGATAATTTTGATCCATATTGCTGCGAGGAAATAACAATTGGGCCAAGCGCCAAGCTGGTTGGCACGTATTCCAATCTGTTACAAATAGAATAGAATTATAGTGATAAGCGCTTTCACACGGGTGCGGAGCGGGATCACCTTTTGCTGACCGTGTTACTCTAAAGCCCTTGAGGATTCTCTCCCGTTTTTGGCAATGTAAAATGCTTGCTCTATAACTGTCTAATGTTATAGAATTTTTTGCCTTGCCTTGATTTTATTAACAACCACGGAGAGTAACTGTTGTGCGACCCGAAGCTATACAAGTATTTTTGTATATTATACACAGGCGTTCTTCAGCACGTTTTATCGTTTTTATTTACTATTGTATTTTTTACTATGTAAAATTACATTTTGCCTTTGTCATAAAGTTTTGCAAACTGAATTCGATTTTTTTTATAAATTTATTTGTAACTTAACACAAATTATTCACTTGTAAAAATAAGAAAAAAGGTTTGTCCCTCAATTCAGTTCAATCGCTCAAATTCAAATTTTAAAAAAAAAACATATAAAAAATTGTGCGATCTGTTATGAAGTAATTAAATGATTTACATGATATGTATAACATTATAAACTATAACGTTAAATTAGTGTGCAAATCGGTGACACTTTAAAGAGTGAATGCATCGGCGAGGCACTTTAATGAAGGACCGAGCAGGCGTGTCACTGTGGCACCGGAGCTTCGTTAGTCAACAAACGTTACACCATCAGTAGTGTAGTATCAGTGAGTGCTAATATGACGCCACAGAATAATATTATTTACCCTTCTCTTGGTCCACATTTTGATGAGTGATCCTTAACGTCCTCTCGTTATGTAATTAATTTCGAGATACGTAAGTATCAATATACTTTACTAATTAATTTTTCTCGATATATTACCCTTTGAAAGATTAGCTAATACTGCATCTCCCACCAATGCTCTATACAAAAATACTCAAAGCTTTAAAGCATTTATTTACTGCAAAAAACTTGTGACTGAAAACATTTTTACTGTGGTATTTTAAATAACTGCTGTCCTTTCCCATCGATATAATAGAAGGTAGATTTATATATAATACTATAAGATGGCAAACGAGCACGCGGCAACCTGAATTCGCCGTAATAGCGAAGCGGCCACTGCCTGCTATCTAAGTCGCTTTACTAGCAGTCACGACTACAGTGACTCTGGCAACAGCCGCACCGGCCGCAGCGAAGTGGCGAACGCATTGGCCGAGTTGTATCTATTTCGGGGCGACGGCGACGGCACGGCAACGCTGATCTACGAATGCATGTGATTGCACTCGGTGACGCTGGGTGACGCGGAGCGCTGTCCAATCTATCGCTCCCTCGTCGCTCCCCTCATTGCGTTTTATCTCAAAAGCGATTGACGTATCCTCGCACAGTGTCCTTAATAAAATAATGATGACACTTTATTAGGGTCCATTTTGTCGTGATTCGATTATCATAACCGAATCTCTGCCGTATCTGTAGAGATGGCTCCGTCACTTCTAGTAGTCCTCTTCCGTCGTGCGACGAGTAAATAATTCACTTGTTTAACACGCATAAAACAACAAACAATATCTTAGCTACAGTTCTAATGACACCACTAGGCATCATGACACACTACGAATACTTATACAAGTTCCTAATATCAAAAACATGTTGCCATCATGAACAAGAACACGCCGGTGTACTGTACTTACTGTGCTCGTAGCACTTAACGTTTTGTAACAAATATCGCGGATGTTTTCATTTTCATCCTTAACTTTGTTCTAGTAACATTACGTTAAGCAACATTGTATGAAACATTTACAAAAGTAGTTACTGCTGAATTCTTGACAGCGTCCAATTATTTGTTTACGTACAAGAAGCACGCAATTTGAATTCGCGTGACAATAAACATCAATAATGATTAGTTAAAAGTATAAATATTGTTTCAGATGCATCGAGTGATGCGACGGGCTCCGTGAGCGCAGCCAGCCCCGGCAAGCGACGCGGCTTCAGTGGGTGAGTGTTGCTGCAGCCGCTACCATATTGACTTTCCGTGCTCATGTCCGAAACACTTTCATCGGGACACTAATTAAATGCTAATCCGTAAAAGTACACACAGCGCATTAGAAGTGTCGTAATTTCTTAATCTCTCAACGAAATTATAATTCATTATTGTAGTGAAGTGGTGAAAGCGTCGTGTGATGTGAGTGAGGTTAAGCGTGTATTCAACACACGTAATGTCGCTAACGTCGCGTCGCTTTTGGAACACATCGGAGCGAGGCGCTTATCAGTTCCCTTATAATTTGTCTTATCTAATCACCACTATTCTTGAACAGCGCACAATATTATACCACCTTTAACATTCGAGACATAGCTGTTATCTAGATTATTTTAAAAGAATATCGCGAAGTTGCTTATATTTTTCGAGTACAATCAACGTCTGTGTGTAGAGGGAGGATGTAGGTGCGCACGTAGAGTTCGCCGCCTGCCCTTCCTTAACATTACAAAATAATCGTAGAATCGAAATACGTGCATGCGGTTAATCGCGCTCCTTGTCCGTGTCGTCGATAAGGCAGTTTGTGTTCATCTATTTGCGAGTGACGCGCTGGCTCATTGAACGCTTTAAATACGAGTTGTACGCGTTCTTGTGCAATGTCTATGTTTAATCAAGTTGTGTTCACAAAGTAAGTTATCGAACCGTGCCGTGTCTGTGTTTAGTAATTACGACAGGTTGAACTTGGAGTTGAAGTTGCTGTTGCTGTCGCTAGTGTAACACAATCTAAGTTAGATTGTGTTCGGATGTAACATCTAACTATATGCATTGCAGTCTTAATTACACAACTTGGAACCGTATTTACCTTTCCGCCTTTACAAAAGTAAAGGGTTTCAACAAATTGTTTATGATGTAAACATGAGTCGAACTATAGATATAGCTGCGGCGAACAGTGGCTAGACCTTGAGTGCGTCGGCACGCACCTCACATGGCTCACTCGCCTCACACGCCGCACGCACCTCTCGAATACCCTGAAATATTGTTTAAATACTGCTATTTCGGAAAATTGATTAAAAAATTTAATATCGTGTATAGTTTCATGTCTACGTAAGTCTTTGTTTACCACAAATTTACACCGCGGTAATAATATTGTGATTAGTGCGGAATCCCACTACGAACCAAAAATATCCAGCGAAGAGAAGAATTATTCGAGTAGTTGCTTCCAAGATATATATTTCTATTAATATATACTATGTAGTCCGCTTGCTAACGTTCCGCAGCGGACTCAAGGACTCAACACGGAAGCGTTCGATTGAGACGTGACATCAATGTCTACGTTACCTCCTATCTTGGAGGGACGGTGGATGAATGCTGGAAGGAGCGATGAACTCATCATCTGATGTATATATATATACAATCAGGTGTTTCCAGTTAGTATGACCAAAAATGATTGCAACCAATCTAAAGTTGGCAGTTCCACTTACAAATATCCAAAGAAATATACTATCTATGTGCTTCGAAAATTCCCTCTGGTGTTAAATCTGTTTCACATAACATAATTAACCGTAATATGATTAGTGTCTGCAAGTAGATACATTTCCAGATAGGAATATTACATGTTTAGGTGTTCTAGTATGATAGATCCTGTCGTGAAACACAGCGCCTACTATTACATGAATTTCTAAAGGATTTCATTATTAAAAAGAACAAAGTAAATAAAATACGTAATTATAAAAAAACAACACCGTTTCTAAGTAATAACAATAAAGCTCCGATCAGAAGTTCTGGCTTCAATAAGTTCTCTTCAATGTAAATTCATGATTCTCACAACAACACTCGACCGCGACTAACACGTGATACCGACCGCTGCTTTAACGCCCTACTCCGATGACGCGCCGCCTCGCTGTTGATCGTTCATCGCTAGTTTCGTTCCCGCAGCCTGATAGTTGCGAATAGTTGGCGAGGCCGTCGTGTGGCGCCGACTGGCGGACAATCCCAGGGATGTGGCCGAGGTGTCCTGTTACAAAACTATCGGATGCCGCGACTCCGTGGTTTCTTCGGCCCGTTAGCGGTCGGCATTACGAAACCCGTGAATGCCTGCTTAAACTTTAAACTTAAACAAATTATTTTGCTTTATGCATGAAACATTTGTCTGTCGATTAACCAAATCTCTTAATACGTATGTTAGGGTCTTAAGTTAATTTTTTTTTTATTAAATATGAACTAGATGATTTTCTTTGCCTAAAGTCGATGTATTTGGCAGACGGCGATGGTTGGGGCTTAAAGGCAAACAATCACAGGGTAAGGCCGACAAAACATCAACAGGTGGGCAACCCCCCGCCGCCACGGACAAGCCCACTCCACTGAAGAAAACACCGTCCGATAAGAAACTACGTGTAAGTTTTGGTGCATGTCAATTTATAACTAAATGTACAAAAATAGCAAGTGGAGGTACTCTGTACATTGTCTCAATACAATGTACAGAGTACCTACACGTGCTATGTCAGCTTCGATATAGATGTACATATGTGCGTTGTGCTCAGCTGCCGTACACAAGCGGCGAGGGTCGCGAGGAGCAGGGCAGCAGCGCCGCCGCGCTCGACGAGGGCGAGGACGATGTGCCCGAGCTCGAGCTGCCGCCGCCGATGAAGCCCATACAGGTGACACCCCCACTACACTCTCTCTCTCTCTCTCTCTCTGCGCATCGTTTCATCACTCCTGAGGGTCGCTACCTCTTCTCTTGACCATCTCGCGAAGGGTGGTTCTCCATTCTGTGCGGTTTTCGGCGCTGTGGATGACATTATGTACACTAGGCCCCCTAAAAATGTATAGTCGCATTCAATGGAAATGAAACATTTTATCCGCACATGGCTGAAACGACAAACTTTTAAGAACAGACATCTTCTTATCATCAATTTTAATATGTAAACAACAAATGACATTGTCAGCCAGTGATAAATGTAAATGTAATGTCTAATTTCCATTCTATAAATATTTTCGCGTCGCACTATCCCTTGCGTAGTATGGCTTAGCCAACATCCCACCCGTCTGGCACAACGGGTCAATTTTCTTACTTTCAATCCCTATATTTTATATCAGCTATATGATTATTAAATCTGGATGTAATCACACATCTTTAGGCCTTAATCACAATGTTCTTAAATCATATTTCTTTGACATATTAAAATTATCGTAATTAGACACATAGTAATCACTTCGGAGCTGACATGAAGGGTTCATTTTGTTAGCTTAGCGCACAACGTTCAAAACAATTCAATCGGCGCGGCCGCACTTGATGTGTGACTTTCTCTTACTATACCAACGTCCGTTCACACCGGGAGCCAGATAAATAGCTAGCATTCTTTGTACCCGCTGACAGGAGAGTAATGCTTTCCCTGGTTGATATGATTACGTAGATACATTATTGCATATGTAGATTAGGATTTAAACTTTCCATCAAAACAAACAAGAGTTTTAAAATCGTAATATATTTTAAACTTTATTGAAAACCATTTTAATCAGGTTCTTATATTATTTTACTGTTGGGAAGTTACACTATCCCTAATTCTTTATCACCTCGCGAACGAAGTCGCGGGCGACCTCAATTTCTAGTAAGATTTAAAATTAGTATTTGGTGTAAAAACATTTTTGGCTTCGAATAATATTATGTACGTAAGTCACATCTTAAAAAAGCCTAATGAAATTTTCTGAAATGTTTTTTTAGATGTTACGTTATTTTTAAACTGTACTATTTTATTTTGGTTGAATGGAATGTATAATCTGTTGTAACCTAAATAGGTAACACAATTTTGAAGAGATATTATTTATTACCTACCAGGTTTGTTATGAATATTTCAAGTAATTAATACAAAGTGCGCTTGAATGTACGCAATTACTGGATATACAAACACGAGCAATTAATTGAGATTATTATTGTAATAATAACAAGCCACAAACAACACCCCTCGTCCAGGGCTCGAGTAATGGTCCAGCAGAGATTCGGGTTCGGGTAATATCGAGTAACCACCGACAGCCATCAACATCCGCAACATACTTTGTAACTACAGATGCGTTGTCTGCTTTGTGTGCACACAACTAATCACCTACCTTGGCTTATTTGGTTTAGAAATAGATGAACAGCATGTGACAGATAGTTTCGAAAGGAGGGTGCGGGCGGAGTACCTAATATGTAGATTTTTATACTAGTTTGTCATTCTGAGTCGATCTTTTCTACCTCTCATTTCTTTGCTTACACCAGTAATTATTTGTTTCTTTGTTAATGTTTTAAATGAAGAAATACTACATAAGTTTTCGGGATTAAAGATTAACAAGTTAGTTATTCTTAGGTCTTATGATCTCGTTCAATGTCTCATACGATGCAATTTACGAACGCTTGTGACTGTCGAGAATTTCAACGACGAGTTTGCACCTCGCTGCTATGAATTCTGTCGCGGAAATGGCCGCATTAACGACTGACGTTATAATTTAAACATGTATTAATATATCGGCTCGATTGATTTCAAATTGTAAATAATTAATGTTATAATTGACGTTCGGCACGTTGTTACATTTCCATTGATTACGTTTCAAACTAAACATACGATTACATTATACAAAACATATGCATCTGTATGATAGGTTCAAAATATCGCACTGGGAATCATACAGAAAAATTATGACATGTATACGAGGGACTTTGTAAAAGTAATGAACAATCTACTGGAAAACACGGTGCGCATAATAGGCATTATTTGATGACAGTAAACCAAAATGTGAATGTTGTGTGGTTGTGCAGGATCCGCAGGCGGTGTTGCAGCAGGCGCCGTCACCGGCTGCCGCGGCGCCCGCCACACGCGTGAGTACACTCTCTTATTACAATGTCGCTCCCACCTCACCATCTTGTCACTAACCGGGTGCTCAGGTTCTTTAGATACTTGGGTTAATTTTTTCAGAACTCCCTGGCGATGGATTCTCTGGATTCCAACGCGGGTCCGGCTGATATCGCAGAAATTGAACAAATTGTCAAAGAAAAAATGGTTCGATTAAAATCAATACATGTAGTGTGTTTGCACGACTTTCGTTTTACTGAAAGCTTTTACTGTCCATGAACCGGTCGCGATATAATTACAAACAATACTTACATTATATTTATGTACGTAAGTTGTACTAATTATTTTGTTAATTATCGGCGACACACATATTATAGTGCCACAGCTACTTTTTAACATTTTTAAATACACTTCTCGGCTAACGGACAGTGAAACTTAAACGTTATCGCCTGGAAACGCCTTGCGGTTTTTTTTGTTGATTATTTAGATTTGTTTTTAATGTTGCGTGCAGTAATTATATACGTACTCGATTTATTCAGTTTTGATGGAACATCAAATGAAATTATATCTGTGGAAAATAGTTTTAGAGATATCATCGTATTATATAGAATGCATTTTTCTATGCTTGCTTGGTTTTTTTTTTGCTAACTCCTTTTTTGTCTTGCGCTTGATTTATATATAAATCTCACTTATACACGAAGAAAAAGTAAGACGTAATATGAACAACCTATAAGTACCAACATATTGTTATAGTAACCATGTAATGAGTTTGTTTGCAGCCGTCAGAGACATTTTCTTCATTACTTTTTGTCTACTCGCTTAATAAGTTTCATATGTATCATGACCGCTTTGTATACATTTGTTATTTATGTATAAAAATGTTAGAAATCACGTTAAAAAATGTTTAACTGCGCAGGAACAGCACGGAGGTGGAGGTGCGGCTGGCGGCACGGCGGATGATGACCCGCCGCCGACACCGCCCACGCCCACGCCCACGCCCACGCCCATACCCGGGCCCGACGACGTGGAGGCCATCCTCAAGAAGCGCGACTATGTGCTACGCGAGCTCGTCGACACCGAGGAGATCTATGTGTCCGACCTAAGACTCATCTGCGAAGGATATATCCGTCACATGGCGGTAAGTAAATGGAAAACGCGGGCCACACGAGCGATTGTAAAGCTGTTTTAATGGAAGGCATCTGTTTAATTCCACGCTGAAGAAGATGCTGATATATAGAATAAATAATATTTTTGATTGTGGCCGACAGGATCCTTCCGCAGAACCGGCGTTGCCAGAAAGCCTACGCGACCGGCGTCATCGCATGATCTTTGGAAACATCGAGGCCATTTTCGAATGGCACCGCGAGTGAGTAACTCTTCCTTTATGTTTTTCGATGCATGTGCGCGGGCGACCTCACATACTGAATTTCAAGCGAATTCATTATGCCGGCTCTGCTTTCTGCGACTTTCCAAATTATTATTTTACTTGCGATCAAAGTTTAATGTTTATAAATGACAGACGAGCGAGGAGGACGTCGCGCGGTACTCGGCCATAAGATGCGATTCAATATATTGT
Organism: Papilio polyxenes; assembly: GCA_026167825.1. Lineage (NCBI taxonomy): Eukaryota > Metazoa > Arthropoda > Insecta > Lepidoptera > Papilionidae > Papilio > Papilio polyxenes. The sequence continues at coordinate 155,386 of JAOPJD010000025.1, read as the reverse complement.
TTTGTTCTGTGCAGTAAATTTTATCGCGAGTTGGTAGTCTGCGTTGAAAAGCCGGAGCTGCTGGGGCCGCTGTTCCGCCGGTTCTTGGAGAAGCGCATGTTCCTGTACGAGGCGTATTGCCGCAACAAGCCCGTTTCTGAATACATCGTCTCCGAACACGACCAGTACTTCCAGGAGCTCAGGCAGAAGCTCAACCACAAGCTGCAGGTGAGGTCGCTTCAAACTCTCGTATAATGTACATACATGTGTGTGTGTGTGTGTGTATGTGTGTGCGTCTCATATGAAACTTACATGCCTCTGAATGTTTTAAGTACACAAAATTTATTAGCATTTCGATAGCGATAAATGTTATTATCGTTTGTGAATGAGCGCCATTAAAAGGCCACTGGAATTTGATTCAATATGTTGTTAAAATGTATGTGCACTTTCTTGTCATATGAGGTCATTGGCTTTCTCGATGAATGCGGTGATACAACCCAATGTCGTTATATCGCCTCAATTTATTAAATGAACTATTTTGTTGCATTAGTCGTGTCGCGAAATTCCGACCGAACCTAATTAGTAAAGATAGCAATAGATTTATAATAAATTCACCCGCACATAGATAGATCACAAACGTGTCACATGATGTGGCTATGTGATGTGGTGATGGCGCCTGTTTCATTGAGCACTAATTTTGTTGCTATTTTTCATATCACCATATGTTAATGTTCAATACATCTCACTTGTGACACATATAACGTTATATTTCGTTATGCACTTTACATCAAGACACCATTTTCGCTTTATGTTGCCGCTCGCTTGGGTGACACATTGGTGGGGTTCTAGGTTCAGCTTAGACAACGAAACCACCTGCCTGGCGCTCGCTTGAGCCTCAACCAGGTATTAGTATCGTTCCTTAGGCCGGATCACATTACGCCATCGCTGGTACTAATACTGCCGCTTCTATTCATTTAAATCATACGTATAAACGAACTATCAACAATTTACGGTAGCGGATTTTAAAATATCAAACTTTTTGGCAAATAGATATTTACGATTACTTTAATTGGCAAGGAATTACCAGCCGTGAAATGTGCTCGGCCATTTGTCTTACATACTCGTAATAGATGTTGCGCGCCACTCATAGAACAACAGCTCGGTGCGTGGCGGGCGGCATGGCGCTTCTCACTACGTCCCACAAAAACACTTTAAATTCACTCGTTGCTCGAACATCGCTTGAACGTTTTTTAAAGTGTTTTGATATTTACCTTTCCCATTCCAATCACCTTGCGCACCTTGCATGGTAAACCTGTAGACTCGCTCCTGCGAGTGGCCACACATATACAGACAAACAGTTCCTTTTATTTCTTACATTAATTTTGGGGGTGTTTATTTTGGTTTGTTCATTTTGTCACCATCACTCGACGTACACTGCACTATCATAAACACATCGCCGATCATTGTTGTGGCTTTGAAGTATTGGCATGCGCGCCGTGTGCTCGCCCGGTGCCGGTGAGGTCAGACTTTACATAGTGCCCATTGATTTTCAGCTGGGCGACCTCCTGATCAAGCCCATCCAACGCATACAGAAGTATCATCTGCTCGTAAAGAAGATCCTAGCGTACACGCAGAGCGCCAACCAGCCGCCGGAGGTGGTGGCCGCGCTCGAGGACGCCGTCCTCTGCACCTCCATCATACCCAAAAACGCCAACGACATGATGGACGTCGGCCGCTTGCAAGGATTCACGGTAACATTGTCTTTTACTTTAGTGTATACAAGTCTTCTTAATTTTCACTAAAACAAAACATCACATTTATTTTGTCACAAATTTTCGTGCAAGTCCTGGTTCCGTGAGAGGCGCTGCTGTCGCACTTTCTTCCTTCAGAAAATATGTGAAACCGATGTGGGCATAGAAAATTATATAAAAAAAATGCAATGACAGCTTCAGTACGAAAAGGATCATGTGACACTTTGTGACGTTACAGAGGGGCGCTAGTGAACTGTGATTTAGTTTGACTTATGCCCACCGGGACAGATAACATTGTGGGTCTATATCATAAACAATATTATTATGTTTGCTAACGCTAATGTCGCGTCCTCAGTGAGCTAGCACGAATACTCGCGACAAGCTCCATGGTGTCGTCATCGACAAAATTGAAGACATTGGTCGTAACGTAGTTTACGTAACGACAAATCTCATACTAATTTTGACATAATCGATAATACGATGGCGCTTGTCAACAATTACCATGCTCGGCACACAGAATATTCGCAATAACGCAAACATATATTTTCTATTGATATAAATGAGAGGAGAATGTGAAAATATAACTAGCTTTGTGTATTCTACTGATCAATTTATACTGAAATATAAATTTCTAGTTAAACTTTATCAACTCATTGCGAATTTTAATTTGTTGTATTTATATAATAAAAAAACAATAAAATGGCTGCAGCTCAAATTGCGAAAATAAATATTAAAATAATATTGCGAGAACGAATATTATTTTGTGATTGCTTTGTCATTTTGCTTTGATTATAAAATGTAAAGTAATAAGCTAAGCCAAATAAGGTTCATTTTTTCCTAAGCTTTGCGATCAGTCCATCCGTTCTGAACTTGTCTCGTAACTAGCAATGACGTCTGCTTTCTCTACGATTAGGCTGTTCATTGCAATATCTGCTGATTTAATATCAGATCCCTTGGATGATAGAAGTCGGTGGTTACCTTTGTTAAATTTCGTTTATAAAAAACATGTACGCGCAACGCTTTGCGATAAACGAATAATCAGGAGCTTGGCGAAGGAGTACGTCTACGTTTGTTACGTGTGAGTCAGACGTAGGTAGGTCGAGTTTTAGCAAATTGTGAAGTCGGTGCAAATGGTGACGGAGCGACGCCTCGTTGCAGGGCAACATCACGGCGCAGGGCAAGCTGCTGATGCAGGACCACATGACGGTGTCGGAGGCGGGCGGCGGAGACAAGGGCAAGGAGCTGCACGTGTTCCTCTTCGAGCAGTGCGTCATATTCAGCGAGCCCGTCGGCAAGCGCAGTCAGTTCGTCAGCCCCACGTACAACTACAAGGCGCACGTTCAGGTAATCACATCGACGACACACGGAGACACCTCATGTCTCATTAATTGAATTAACATGAAAAAACTCACTTTGTGACGATTTTCCTTACGTCTAATATAAATTCAGAATTTGACTCGCGCTTAAAAGAAAATGTAATCACCATTGAGCAATTAAAAAGAATAACCGGCTGAATATTCGGTAAAGGTGAACAAGATGGAGGTGGAGGAGTTAGAGAACAGCGGCGCGTTCATAATCAAGTCTGTGGACCCGAACAAGCCGAAGCAGTCGTTCTTGTGCCGGGCGCCGGAGCCGCGGCGGGCGCAGTGGACCTCCACGCTGGCCACCATCCTGCGCTCCCAGCGCATGTTCGGAGACGCGCTCGAGAACCCCGCCGCCTACTTGCGCGACCTGCACCGCGACCAGGCGCGGGACCCCACCAAGTAAGTGCCGGCTCCTCGCCACCTCGCCACCTCACCACCTCACGCGCTGCACACACTATCATGTTGTGTCATTTGTATTGCAGGTGTACATATTTACGTGTGTAAACGCGCGCAGGCCGAAGACCATAGCGACAATAGCATCTCCAATTTACAATAAATATCGCCGCTTTCCTTTTATTTCTCCCATGTTTTTGTTCTGATGATCTTTGCTCTGTGCGCTTGTTCTAACTTAACTGACCACTGTTATTGGAGATGTTTTATATCAAATTTATTAACAGATGTTAGTTAGATACAAGTGTTTTATTTATATTGTAACATTATTCTGTTAATAGTACACATTGTTTTAGTACTAAACATACTTAGTTATTGTAAATGGTCACTTTGTTGAGAATTCTTAAACATTAACCTTATTTAAAAATATGTAATATTATTTTATCAATGTAATTGTCGATTTCTTGTTGTAACATAATTTTATCTATCGGAAAAATAAGAAATGAAATGTAACAAAGTAGGCGGCGATGTATAAAGCTGGCCCGATCTCAGCCAGCTCGGAGCCAACACAATCATATCCTAGCTACAGTGTTCTTCCTCACAACATATCGAGACAAAGTCGAAACAATTCACACTCGCACACGCACACTAACTAAACTTTACATTATTAATATACACAGTGTTGAATAACTCACATAAAATAGGTTTTATTCATTCAAACCGGCAACTGCATAGTAATATAATGTCAAGGGCTGTGTTTATATCGTATTTAAACATGGAGAGATCGAGCATTCGTGCGATCATACATCCTCACACACACACAAACTGTCGTAACGTCCGCTAAGCAGTAGAATCTGTGCGCAACATTTTATATAAATTATAATTAAAGTACAGAATTAATTATTATCAATGTCCACGATCTAATGTAACTATATCGATCGTAATCGTTTTGATCGAAGGTAAGCAGCGTTTATAAAATTATCATTAATCTAAATATTAAACGATGTACTGCCAATTGTCTCCAGCAATTTTTGCCTTAATATTATACATTAGTACTTTAATAAGTTTTAGTGAGAGCTGCACGGAATTGATAGTTTAGGTTATATTCGTTCATGATTCGACCAAGTCGTAGGAGAGATGTACAGTCGTTAGTTTCACGACGTCCATATATCATTTACAAATTTCATGTGTTCTATATTACAACAATATTATCGGTAAAGGCTATGTAGACGCAATAGCTCCATACAATACTATCTTTGCACTGTAAAGGATTCGAGCAATAACTTACTATAAAGTTACCCATAATTCAATAGTGAAAATAGAATCTAGACGTAGAAATGTAAGGATGGTCGTTGCTGAGGCGCGACATTCGTGCTCGGGCGAGGTGCGGGCGAACAACGAGCGCAGCGCTCTTCCGAACCTCTGTAACATTCAGCATTTTACATTAGTGCGATATTCAATTCTTATGGACTCTTCACTCTCTTTGCAAAACATTCACATTGTGTATATTTTCATAACGTTATTTCCTTTATTATTTGAATAATTTTTTCTTCCAGTTCTATAGATTATCTCTATTTAGTAGTGTTAAGTATTTTTTTTCATGTAGGTACCAAAATGTGTCTAATATCCTTATTTTATGTTATCATTTAGTTTTTTATTAGTTACGTTATTATAGTTCCTGAAATTAAATAGTTATTAAAAATGCATAATAATAGAATAATGTTATAGGATGAATAACTAGAAGTGTATCACAGCAGTGGAACTCTACGGTTACAGTGCAACTCACATTTCCACTGAAGTCGTTTAAGACATAATGACAAATTAAATAAATTAGACAGAAATGAATTACAATATTGTCCAGATTATTTACGTACATTATAATGTACTTGACATTCAAACATTGCTGGTGCTGGCTAACGCCTTCTCAGCATGAAATGGCTAGGATGCCGGATCTCACGTCGCATTGTGGCCGCATCCCGGCTTCTCTTGACATTTAATTGAAATACATACAGACGAATTGAGAACCTCCTCGTTTTTGAAGTAGGTTAAAAGTAACACGGACCTGTCAGCTCGACTGGCACGCTACTAGTGTTCTCACACTGCAAAGACAATTTGGCAACGAAATTATATCCAGCTTTTTATAATAGCCGTCTGAATATGTATTTAATATGCTTTTTGGCTTTAAGATTACATTTTAAACAAGTATTTATACATTATTGTAATTATCCACTTATGTATCTCAAAATACTCGTAAGAAACAGCTTTTAATAGGCGGTGTTTGAAATATTTACAATATTGTAGACGTAGTTATTATATAATGTAATTAAAGTTGTATGCAGGCAAGTTGTCAGTAGGACATCGAATTATCTACGTAAGTTTAATTGAAGAAGAAATCGAAAAAGACTGGTGAGAGAGTGGCGGAATATGTCGTGGTGTGTGTGGACGAGACGAGCTCTAAAACATAATACATGTAGGTTAGTTTTCAATAATTCCAAATATTTAGTTCATAGTGAATGTAATTCTAGTATAGGTTGACCCGATCTCTTTCAGTTATTGCATTTACATAATACAATACTGAATGTTATATGATATGGGATTTTAAGCTTTCACACTGATTTCATACGGATTGTAAATAGTCGAATGTAAGTTTTTTTTTTTTGTAATGAAACTATCAATACATCATAAATTAGTCGTATTTGTTTCCCGAATGGATAACATTTAGACCTTACGTAAGTTGGTTGGTATAATATACATATATAAGACATCTTGTAACCGCGCTGTATGAATAGGAGTGAGCGGGAGCGCTCCGTAGTTGTAATTTGATAAACAAACTTTGATTTAAGTCAGGATGTAGATAGATCAGCGGGGCCCGACCGCAGCAGGACCACTGCTGAACCCCCCCACCCTCAGCCCTGGCTCTCCATCGTCTCCCCACCACATCGGTCGCTGCGGTCGAGCCGCGAATGATCACCTTAAGTCGAAGGAATATTATACACAACTCGAAAAAGCCTCACACAGAGTAGTTGTAATATAGTGTTAGAATTCAGTGTTTGTCTCCATTATACAATAACCGACATAGTTCTAAGCGCATATTCTTATATACATATATATATATATATGTTCCACGCACATTGTAATACATAATGCTATATTCCTTTCCAAATTGCAATTAATTTCATTTAGTGCTTAACTTTAACCGAATCAATAATAGCGCGAAAGTTATATTGAAATTGTATGCTTTCAATAAACGCAATATTTTATTTACCTTTTATGTATGTATACTAGGCTTAAGTATGTGTGAGTCAATAACAACTAATTAGGCCTTTTTGTCTACTGACAATGCTTTCTAACGGCTTTTTATGTAAATCTATTAATTATTCTTCAATTATTTTCATCAACAAATATAGGAACCTTATTCATTATATTGTTAATTAATATATTTAAGCAAGCTATTGAATTGATATAAATCTGTAACATCTCAAAGTTGAAGCGAATCCTGTATTAATAAACGAAATACAAAACATCTTATATATATTGTTTAATTAATTAATATCCTTCATAAAATGTTGAACAGTTGTAAGCTATTGCTCACTTCCACTAAAATATATGTGAATACGAAATGTATAAAACATTGTAATAGAAATCGGGCAATTCATCAATTGCGTAATATCGCGATTCAATAGAATCTATTATATTAAAAGTAATTTTTGCTACAAAAAAAATCCCTTACATGATATTCCTTAATAAAAATGTATTAAACCGCATTGGCGTCTCACCTTTAAATTAAAATATCATCCCTTATTCCAAACTAGTACCTAAATATTGGAATGTGATACAACAATTTGCTTGATCAAACACGAGACCCTAACGTAATTCATGATCAGCCCGTAATATATTTTTCAATTATTTCTTTCCTTTCGATACAGTTTATATTCCACTTATCGTTGGTTTCTGAGACCAAAACCCCTGTATAAAACATATCATCATACCTCTCATTGTGTTTGAGGAAACAGTCATTACAATATGTTTTATGCAGGGATTCTGGTCTCAATACAACGATTAACGTAAACTATAATTTCGCAATATGTTATTATATATTTATTCGGTATGTGTATATATATAAAATTAATTGCAAACTTTTGTAAATATATATAAGTTATTATGTACGCTATGTAACACTATTTATTATATTTGTTAAATGAGTACTCAATAAATGTGAATCAAAAATGCTTTTGATTTACCGCTTCTCGTCCCGCATGCTTGTTATCTTTAATTTTATTTACTTCATTTATATTATTATTTTGGGGGCCAGTTTCAGCAGTTTTCGGCAGTTCAACAACTACGGCACACAGTTTCAGATGAACATCACTTTACTAACAAACACATTACAGTCGACTATTGTGTAATAGTGTAAAGAGTAATATGTGTACATACACATCTAGTGGTCATCTCACATTACATATATTTAACAATTTACATGAAGCGAGAAATTAATGTTTCTTCTATGAAAAAGTCAATACTAATTATGAACAGTTTACACGCTCGCACACAGTCTGTGTAACACGTACAGACTGAACAGAACTGGCTAGCCCGATTAACCCCTTTTATTTTTTTTTTATTTATATTGGTCCTATTCCCGTCCCGATAGTATGGGTGAGGGGTGGAGCGCGCTGCGCAAGACGGAGAGCGTGCCCCCGTGCGTGGGCGGGCGTATGGCGGCCGAGCTGCGCGCGCGCTCGCAGCGCCCCCACGCCAAGGCCAACACCATCAACCTGCCGCCCACGCCCCCCGCGACACTCGCGACACCCACCACACCCGCCACACCCGCGACCGCCGCGACCGCCGACCGCAACAAGCACGCTGCTGCGGTCAGCCCCACTTCGCCGCACGCCAATGTAAGTCACGGCCCGTCTTCTTGTTCGCAGCAACACGGGTTATATACCAAATGCAACTGATACTACTTAGAAACAAGGTTTTTTTCTTAAGGAATCGTTCATTAATCTAGTGATGCTCGAAAGGGGGCGAGCGGTTCCGAAAAAATCCCTGATTTTAAACGAGGATGGGGATGTAAATTAAAAAATACACGTGATTTGAGGCGTAAGGGGAGATGGTCACCTCACCAAAATCATCAGAGGCCATAAAGTTGCTAAAAAACACCAAGTGGTTAATTAAATATTGATGGAGTAAAAAGCTTTTATATAATATTGTGTAAAAATAACATTCAAAAGATTAAAAATCTAGTTGCACACATAAAGTAATTGCATAAAATGGACAAAATGAAATTTTGTTTGATTTACTTAAAAACATTGTTGGATAAATTTTAGATAAAGCAATAGAATGAAATTTAACAACATCCAATTCACGTATTATATAAGAGATACTAATTCTTTGCAATGACAAAGCAAGTGTAGATGTAACAAGGAGCGCAATCTCGCACGTCACGTCACTTCGCCGTGCTGTCGTGTCGTGTCGTGTCGTGTAGCATTTTACATAATTGTTTTGTATCGTGTTGAACAAGATACCAGAATATTTTTTGACTGGTACACACAAAGAGAAATAAATGATAAATTAATTGTACTTATTTATATGTTAAATATTTTTGGTTGTATGAAATAGTTGACAAAAAGCGAGCTAAAAGGAAATCAGGACTAAAGTTGCAAATAAGCAAAGATAAAATAATACAAGAAATAAAATAAATTATTATTACATAATACTACAATGAAAGTAATTTCATGGTGATAGCATAAACAGCTTATTCACATCAGTTGTACTCTTGACTTACAACATTCTCGACATTTTGGCTACACTTTGTACGTTAGTCATATTTGTTTATAAAATAGATAGAAATTGCTTGTAAGCATAATATTTTACTGGACGTTTCATATTATGTATGCTTCTTTATTCCTAAAGCATGCTTCCTTTATTACTTACTTGCTCTATCTTCCCTTCCTTTATAGAAATTATTAGTTAAACATACTTTATTTATTTTTACCACATAAAAGATTAGCAAATTGTTTAAATATGTTTTTTGCATGTATTTTTATTTTAACGCTTTTCTATATTTTTTTGTTGTAGGTATGATGTAGAGGGGCATGCATATCTAACATAGACTGTGATAGCGACCAGCTTTCATCTCTCGGCAAGACTCTTAATGTGTTTTGTGATTTGCAATTATTGCCAAAGACGACTTCTTTTTTATTTATTGTAAATAGTTTAGTTATTGAATGGAGGAGGGTGACGCGGTGCTCGGGAGGGGGGGGGCGTGCATGTAATGCTTCAGGGGGGTTTCGCTCGTACGTTCCCAAAGGTCATCGATATATGTGGCCCGCAGGGCTTATCGAAGCGAGCTTGGGGACTAAAATTACGCCGAGGCGGGGGGGAACCGAGCGCGGAGGGCGTGGTGACGGAGCTGCGCGCCCCGGAGCTGCTCGAGCCCGCGGCGGATGTGACCGCGGCGCCCGGCTCGAGCGCGACCATCGCGTGCCGCGCCAATGCGACGCGCGCCACCGCCGCTTGGCGCAAGACCGCGCCGGAGACGCGCGCGCTGCGGCACGGCGGCCGTTTCGCGATCTCCTTCGCCGGCGACGGCCTGGCGACGCTGACGATCCACGCGTGCCGCGCCTCGGACGCCGGCGTCTACTGCTGCCTGGTGAGCAACGAGCTGGGCGGAGTGCAGAGCTCGGCGCGGCTGACGGTGGGCGCGGGGGGCGTGCCCGGCGTGCCCGCCGTGCGCGCTCACCCCGGCGGAGGGCTCGTCGTGCAATGGGACGAGCCGGCGCCGGCACACCTCGAATACTGCCGCGTGGGCGAGGGCGAGTGGCGGCGCGCCACCGACACGCCCGCCGCCGCCGGGACCCTCGCCCTCGAGGAATTGCCCGCTGGACAATACAGCTTCAGGTTGTTCACATTTATTATTTTCCAAATTGGTTGATTATCTCCCGTACTATTAGTGCTGTATGTTTGAGCTCAACCTCACCTCGTGTCGTTACTGAATGTATGTGTTTATAATTCATTGATCCATTAATCATTAGTCATAATAATTTATTCTCATAATGCTGCACTGATTTTATTGTAATTGCAAAATCATGCAATAACACAACACAATAATTTAACCTCATATAAATTCAAACATTAATGATAACAAAGACTTGTTAGCTACATAGTGTTAGAGAAATATTGCACATAAGAGGAAGTAAAACTTGCAGTAAGTCAAGTTGCAATTCAATTGTAAAATGTTTGCGGTGTGATGTGTGCGACAGGCTGGTGAGTGCGCGGGGCGGGGCCGCGGGCGGCGCGTCCCCTGCGGCCGCGTGCGGCGGTGGCGGAGCGTGGCAGCGCGAGCAGTTCGCGCGCCGCTATGCCGTCGAGGAGGAGCTGGGCCGCGGGCGCACTGCGCGCGTTCTCGCCGCCCGGGACACCGGCACCGGACACCGCGTCGCACTCAAGCAGGTCTCCGCTCCACACGCACACGCACTAATACACACACAGCATCAGACCGTGTTAATGATAGAGTGATGATGAGAGCGGATGATGCGATCGTAGGTGGTTGGCGGGCGAGGCGCGGACGCGGTGCGCGAGTACCGCATCTTGTCGCGCGGCGCGCACGCGGCAGTGGTGCGCGCGCTGGCGCTGTTCGCGGAAGTGCCGCGCGCGGGGGCGCACACGCTCGTGCTGGAACTGGTGGGCGGAGGACCGCTGCTGGACTGGGCGGCCGCGGAGCCCCCCGGTGGCCCGCCGCGGTACACACAACGCGCCGTCGCACAGCACACGCGCAGCCTCCTCTCCGCACTCGACTGGCTACATTGCAACAGAGTTGCGCACCTCGACGTTAGGGTAACTACAACAAGACTAGGCATATTTCGTTACTATTATACATGTTGCACACCATGCTGATGGTAGCATGAACTTGGTGCGATCCTCAGTACTCGGTAATACTCAATACAGAGCATGGTGTTGTTGCGCAGCCGGAGAACATCCTGGTGGAGGTGGGGGGCGCGCAGCCGCAGCTCAAGCTGGTGGACCTGGGCTCCGCGGTGGAGACGGGCGGGAGCGGGAGCGGCGCGGAGGCGGCCGGTTCGGCTCGCGACGTGCTGCCGCCTGCGCCCGCGCAGCTCGAGTTCGCACCGCCCGAGTGCGTGCTGGGCCGTCCTCCCACCGCCGCCTGGGACGCCTGGGCCGCCGGCGTCTTCCTTTACGTATTCCTTACCGGGGTCAGTCACTTATCAAATCAACATGACCTTCACAATAATCTCCTAACTATTTAATATTATTTACTCACGCCAACATACAATATTTTTGTTATAAAAACAATTATATTGTGAATGCGATTGCAGCTTTCGCCGTTCCTGGACGAGTCTATAGAGGAGACGACGGCGAACATCATCAAGTGCGACTACTGCTTCCCGGCGGAGCACTGGGCGGGCGTGGAGGAGGGGGCGCAGGGGCTCATCCGCGGCTTACTGGCGCCGGCGCCCGCGCAGCGTACGCAGCCGCGCACCGCGCTCGAACACCCCTGGCTGCACGAGGTACGCCGCCAGTTACAACTTTGTACGCATGGCTTTTCTATATAATCTTATATTGAATATGAATGTATATTTTAAAGGCGCCGGCGACGCCGCTCTCCGCGAGTCAGCTTCAGACGTTCCTAGACCGGCGGCGGCCAGCGGGGCACGGCAACGCGCTGCACTCGCTGCGCTCCCCGGACGATACCTGACGCCCCGCCCCCGCCCCCGCCACCACGCCCTCGCCCGCCACCACGCCCACCACCACGCCCACCGGTACCACCACCCTCGTGGACTGACCACTGCACAATTTGTTTACTCTCAATCTACAGTCTGCACAGTGAACTACAAAGAGGCGAGCAGTGGCCGTGGAGTGCGAGCAATACTATATAGTGGACCGTTATTGGGCTCAGATGTGTTTATCTGATCTGATCTGTGGACACTGTAACACACACGCGGACAACGACGTTGTCAATGAAAATAATACTATGATTGATTTTTTGTCATAAGTGATTTTCTATTTTTGCGGTTAATTAACTGTATGCCTTCGAATCGCTCAAATTTTAAGAGCTTCATTAGTCAAGAACGAAGTTTGGAATCGGCCAGGGGAGGGGAAGGCGTGGCATGTGAAAGAGGAAAGGGACGACAGTTTGATCTCCTGTGCGGCCGAGTTCAGAAAAGTGTCTGTGATTTATGCTAATGTAATATTTCATGCTTATTCCTATTTTAATGTATTACTTTAAATAACATTATACTGTATATAATTTTTATGTTACACAAACTAGATGTAGATGTAATCGTCTATGGCGTACATTCTTGTTTGTGAACAAAATGCAATGATTATCATCAGATAAGTATGACAACGATGCTGTCTTGTAGATGCCGTGTCTAAGGAGCAAGTGGGAGCGCAATCGCTCCACGCTCGCCATCTCACTGTGACGTCATCTGTGACGTCATCGATGTAGCTAGAATGAAATGCTTCCTGAAATGAAATCCTTTGTACTTCTCTGGTCATAATGTGCCAATTGGGACTAAATATCTTAGGCGATAGGTGACATATTGCGTACTCGACTCGACGTTACAGTGCCCGTGGAGTGTACGAATACATAAAATGTACGAGAACATATTGTAAATGCAGTATCGAGGTATTCAACATTGTAGAAATGGTAACTAGACTGATAGGCTGACTGATATATTGTGCTCCTGATATTTAAAAGATTAATTGTTCCACGGAATTATTAAATATAACATACTATTTACGTTTAAGAAATTCGCACTATTCGCAAATTGTGTTAAAGTCGTGTGTTAAGTTTGCCTTGCTCATTTTTTTAATTCATTCTTATGTTAAATTTATTCAAATAACCTTCTAGTTACCATTTGCATGAGTGTTTTATAGAGCGCAAGTTATTTGTCGTAAATATAACATACAATGTGATTTGTTGTAGTGAACTAGACGTGATCCGTTGAGACACGCTGAGACACGCTGAGACACGCTGCAACACGCCGTCTCGTCGTGCTCATTGTGAACAGAACAAGTATTGAATGTGTACGTTTGTGTGTTGAGTTGATCGCTCGCTATTCCAATTTATATGTTAGGGCAATACTGTATTTGTAAACATTGTTATAAAATATTGTAAGCTTTAAAAATGATCAATAACTAAAATGAATCAGACTTGAATTATGTAATAGAAATAAGTTTTATATCTTTAGTGTTAGACGGCACGAGATGAGCGCGACTGCTGCTGCAGCTGCGGCTGCTGCAGCTGAAGCGCTTCCACTGAACACTTCCACATAATACGTTATTATTACTTTTTAAATCATTATTAAATTTGTAACAATTTTTTATCGAAATAATGAATAATTACGACATGACGCAGCAAAATATCAAAATATAATTTGTAGTGATTTATATAATATGTAATATTAAATACAATATACAATTTTGTGAAATATCATGAGTTTTATTTACTTATATAGAAAAGTTTCTAGTGACATCGCTCATTTCACATCGAACGACGAAACATAGACAAATATAGTGAAGAAAATTTATAAGAACACAAAACACTTTAATAGTTTAGATAATTTATTTTATTAAATATACAGTTATTTAAAATACACAAATCACTGAGATATAAAAAATATTATAAAGAATTTGTTGAAAGAAAGCCTTAAACATTAATATTTATCGGAAATAATTCTAAAGATCGACTAAATCACAAAATTAAAACAACTCACAAGCATTTTATATGCGCCGTAACCGAGTGCCATCTGCACTCAGAGTTACACGTAATACTGATCAAATTATTTTTATTTCAAAATAAAATTCGACTCTACTCTAAAAAAGTAACTAGCAAAATAGCAATTAAAAATTTTTTACCCAGCAAATGTGAGCAGTGAAAATAATTTGATAGTTAAATCTGTTTAAAAATGAAGCGTGCAATTATTTTTTATAAAGAAAAAGTAGAATTTATTTTACATCAGTCTCATATTGCACTAAAACTTAGTTAAAATGTTTAAAAAAATATAATCTGATCTATTGGCAAGTATATTTTTAATGTGAGATAATTGGAAAAGTTACCAAATGATAAAATAACATTAATATTGTGCAGTTTGACAAAATCATGTGATTAGGATTAATTGTTAAAAATTTATTATATGACAACAATTAAATTACCTATAAATAATTCTAGTCTCAGGGAAAATTAAGGTATCGTTCGAATTTTGGAGTTAACGCTGAGAGATTATGATCTTTTACTTTGGAAATCCCTGATCAATATTTCATACTAAATGTTGTACATATTAACTTAGAATGATACTCTAGTAATCTATTACCTTCGTAAGTAGATCTAGGAAATGATTGAATTGTTGTAAACTATAAAATGAATTTGTAAAACGAGACGTAAAAGAGTCATCAGTTAGAAGTGTATGCCGGCCTGCACGTCGTGCATTAGTTTAGCGGAGGCGTGAAGACGCGCGCGCTCCTCCGCGGTGAGAGGTTGGCGCACCACGTCCGCCACGCCGCCGCGCCCCAACACGCACGGCAACGACAGGAACACCTCCTGCTGCACCTCGTGCTGGCCCTGCAGACAACCACCACATCATCATACTCATACACCGCCATTGCCATATAACAGAGGACATCTGTTGACTGTATTGAACGTGGATCCTCATACACCTGTCATCGCATCGGACCGACCTTGATGTACGTGGAGACGGGGTGCACGCTGTTGGCGTTGGAGAGGACGGCGCCGACGAGCTGGGACACGGAGAGGCCGATGGCCCAGGAGGTGTATCCCTTCAGCTTGATGATCTCGTAGGCGCTCTCGACGACGAGCTGGTGCATGCGCCGCCACTGTTCCGGGTCCTGCTCGCCGCCGATCTGCGGGTTCAGGTCGCTCAGCCGCACGCCCGCGATGTTCACGCCCGACCACACCGCCACTGACAACAGAGAACATTCACCACTCAGCATTCACCTCACTGTTGCCAAGAACATCACGCACGCGGCATAAAGTCGCCTCTGCTCATTCTGTAAGCCACTCTGAGGATAACATCAACATTATTGAAAGACTGACTTCTTTCGTAAAATAAAAATGTAAATTGAATGAAATTAAAACTAAATACGTTAATTATTTACTGAATTCCCAAATGCGTTTCCATTATACATTTTGATTCCAAAGAGTGTCATTACCTCAAATCGTGAGCTTATCGAGGTTGATAAAATAAAGACGCATCGGACGTTGCTGGAAGACTGCCAAAAACGAATTTTGTTTTTCCCGAATTAAATTTATAAAATTTTTTAAACAATTAAAATACTTGTAATTTTTGTTTAATTTCCTCATAATAAATTTCGAAAGGCTGGTAGGGGTGGTAGGGGTGAGGTCTCACCGCTGCTGTCGCCGTGCTCGCCGATGATGTAGCCGTGGCAGGAGGTGGGCGCGATGCCCAGTTTCTCCGAGAGCAGGTATCGGAAGCGGGCCGAGTCGAGGTTAGTGCCGGAGCCGAGGACGCGGTGGCGCGGCAATCCGCTCAGTCGCCACGTCACCCACGTCAGAATGTCCACCGGGTTACTCGCTATTATCAACACCGCATCGGGGCTGTACTTCACCAGCTACAAATAGTTACATACCTATGATTCTTGTATGATTCCATACAAGTAATAATGGCGCATAACTGATAAATCTGACCAACCATTGAAATGTTGTTGTCAGAATAATAGTGTAATTGTAGGGAGCGCTAGTGAGGGTTGTATATATGGTGCAACGTGATCCATTGTCGTTCACTGGCCCCTACATTTACAACAATCGACCGACCTGAGGGATGATGATCTTAAGCACGTCGGTGTTGCGCTGCACGAGATCGAGCCGGGACTCTCCCTCGCGCTGCCGCACGCCCGCCGTCACCACGCAAACTTTTGACCCCGCAGTTATAGAGTAATCTGACAATCAATATTACTTATACAGAACATACAAACAAATACAACGCTTATTATATTTAGCAAGAGGCTAAAAAGAGAATTGTTTCACCAGAATCACACATAAAAGAAAAAAGCCATTACGACTACACTAATGTTGGGATTGTCTTATGCGATACAAAGCGCTTAACAAATCAGCTTGCAAGTGAACAGTTAAGATGTATGCTTGAGAACAGAAAATAGTGTGCAATGAGCGCAGTGGTACCGGTGCTGGCGTTTATCCTGGCGTTTTTCATGAAGGCGCAGCCGTGCTGCAGATCCAGCATCTCGCCGCGCAGCTTGTCCTGCATCACATCCACCAGCGCGATGTTGTTGGTCACGCCCTGGCACGTGCACACATAACATGTCGTTCATTACTACACCGTTACTAATACAAGCATTAGCTAGCACCTTCCCACCCACATACAGTCCACAGCTAAGCTACATTATACCTGTTTTCAACCGATTACATCTAGTGTTCAAATAAATATATATCTATGTAATTTAAGTAACTCATTAAGGAGTGCGCAAGACGTCTCTCATAAATAGAAATGAAAGACACAACAGACTAACTAAAGAATGGCAACTTTGTAAACATTGCCTTGTAGAGTACAGATATCTACTACAAATGAATAACACGCGTAGTAAATCTCAAGTACCTCAACAATGTGTGTTGTAACATATACCTTACAATGTTTGATAACATTGTGTACAAGCGTGAGCAAATGTAACAATGTACTTATGTGAGAGACCACATGTAAGTGTTTTGTGTGAACAGGAAAATTAGTAGAAGGCGAGCGCCGCGGACGGACTGAATCACTGGTCGACACGACACCAAATGATGATGATGTCATGTCGATGTACAGCGCTCCGACATAATGCATTACATTATGGAATCAAGCTAATTGTTGTTTGGTTTGACGACATGCGACACGTCCTAGCCTTTATTTGATGTAGTGTAGCCTTGCTGACTGAGAATTACAAAGCAATATGTTTAATGTATAACTGAATAGGGTAAAAACAGGCATGAATTGTGATTTTGTGTGATTGTGAAAAGTCTGGTAGAATAAAACATATGTTTAATCGGAAAAGTTGAAAATGTAACCAAGCAACATTAAAAAAAGTGTTTTTAAGCTAACTCCTTTTATTAATTCATCGGATCGGATCAAAATCTATGTAGATGTAGACTTCAAGAACCATCGTTTAGGCCCAAAGTATGTTCCGTAATTTTCGATTGAACTAAACTTATTTCAATTATTGTAAGTCTAGGAAAACAATCGCCTGTAATTTTCATAGAGATGAGAAGAAAAATAAATTTATAAACGAAGTGTAAAAAGATCCACGTAGATAACGCAAAACTATTTATCATAATTTCATTAAAAAATTGAACCACATGATGATAAGCGTTCCCTCTGGATTAAAAAAAAAATTTTACGACTAGCCCTCTAGAGCCCACTATATCCTCGACCCATCTAGACATCCAAGAAAATATTACATAAAAAAATAAATAAATGGACCCTCGTTTCATTTTGAGAGCAACATTTGTTTTCTTTCGTGTACTTTTTTTGGCAGAGACTCAATCGGAATTTTTATAATCGTCAACGTAATTCGTGTTTTGTTTTTATTCACTCCTCGCTTCATAAAATGCCGGGCTTTTTAAATTCTTGATACGTGCGTTAATTTTACTCGATATAAAGTTCAGGAATACATTACATTATCAGGCTAATGTTTTAAATTTGAATTAATTTCCAAAAGTTATGATACGGTAAAGGAAAATATTGATGCAAAATGATGTCATTTAATAGTGTTAGTTGAAGTGAGCTCTCACTCGCGTTACGATACGATAAGACACCAGATGACGTTTGCATTAAATGTATATACTCCACACATGTCGATGAGCAACGTATCGCACTCCCAGCTCCCAGTCGTCACATTGCTGGTTAAAATGATGTCATAATTCATTACTTTCTTAACTAAAATATTTAAACAACATGTTAATTTCTATTTTTGGTATCATTTCAATTGAACAATACGAACTTGCTACAAATTATGCAACATATAAACTATATGTATATGAACTATTCACTTAAACTACATATTTTACATTAATACGACAATAAATATAATATGTTTCATTTTTAAAATAAACATTTAACTGCTTATGTTTGAACCTTATTATTTATTATTACTTCACTTATGAATTACATTACATTGGATTCTGTGGACTATTTCATATAACTGTGAATTAACACCGCCACAACACTTACATAAAAAAACATGATGAAGATTCTTTTTTTAAATAGACTGAGACTGAAAAGAATATGTTTTAAACAAGAGTTCCTGCAGTGGAAACCCACAGTTAATGAATTCTATTCGCGATGCAGTGATGCAAACGACAAGACAAGAGATGTGCGTTACCTGCGTGAGCATGGAGAAGACGGCTGCCATGCCGACCTGGCCGGTGCCCACCACGGTCACCTTGTTGCCCGTGTCGTCTGTCTTCGGATGCAGCGGGTGCAGCAGCCGCTCCACAGTCGCCATCTTGCCTGCACACGACCAACATTTACGATCGATTACATTTCACTTAAATACATTTAAGACACACTAATTGCTTTAAAGTGAACAATTCAAGTTCCAGTAATGAATAGTGTAAATAATTGTGATTAGTGGAGGAAGCAGTACTTCTGCTGCACAACATGCTGTCGGCTCGAGTCCATCATGTGCACATACCGGTACCAGAGCATTCATAAGCCCGACAAAACAACACACACGTTTTACATCAAATATTTTCCTTTTATTTATTACTGTAAAATAAGTTGACGTCACAGGCTCATATTTATTTAAGTTGGAAATAATATTTTACAATAAATAAATATAAATTAAGAGCACGTGGAATGTATGTAAAATGTGAAATGAATATCCATATGCGTGACTCGTCAGATGAAGCTTGATTAATTTTAATAACACATACATACATACATACTAACATTTACATTTATACATTTTTAAAGGCACACGAATTAAGTTAAAGTAAACACAGCCTATATTTTACTAATTTGTTTAAACTATTTAAAAATGAAAGTGTAAAAAATTACTGAAACAGGGCGCAATCCTGCAAGGTCAAACTCAATGTCACGGACTACACGTCCGTCCTATCGTTGCCATGGAATGACCGGGACAACGCAAGAGGGCGTAAGTGTTACAAAATATCAACATAATTCCGCCCCTAATTCTTATAATTACGAGACACTTATATTTCTGACATTTATATTTGAAAATCATGACGTTTGTAAGAAGCACATCGATGGCTTCAACGTATCTTTGGGGCGGAACTGCCGCTTAAGTCTTTTTCCCATTATTATCATAATCGGTTTATTTTGCCGTATTCTATTATATTTAAAAAAATGTTGGCTAGACTCAAAATTTCGGCAAATAAGCGTATGAGCGTTACATGGAATTTTAATGCTTACTGCAAATTTTCATGATGGCTGTAAAAATAGCATACAAAATATGAAGTGAAATAAAGTTTGAGCCATCCATAATTCATGTCAAAACTAAAGCTTGTGTCGACATCTGAAAGCTATCACAAAGCGGTAGCGATCACACTCTAAGCGATTTTTTCAACAGGAGCAAATGATTATAGAATGTAAAATAAGAATATTGTAGGTAACGTGAACATAATTATCTGCTAGTAATAGAAATTGACTTGCTAACACAAGAACAAGAGATAATCTGGAAGCAAGAAGAAAGTAGCAAATCTTTTATGATTCGATTGGAGATTACGTTAGCAATTAAAATGGTTGAGATCTAATTCTCTTACTTTACGACACGAGCCCGATTTAATTAAAGTGACTATAAAACGATATCAAACATTAATTAACTCGCTGAGAAAAAAAAAATATAGTAAGACAATTATTAGTAATTTGTACAAACACATTGTAGTAAGGTAAAAGCCTAAACATGTACATACTAAATATATAAATCGTTTAACAACATTTTCATATATAAAAAAATATGCGATATAACATGAGGAAGATTTAAAAAAAATTAAAATAAAATTTATCTTTCACAATTAAGAAACCAAAAATCAAGGAATTTTATTCAATAAAATAATAATAGAAGGCATTTCATAATTTGAAACACAATGCATTGTAACTAACCGTTTGTAAGCCAATTGTTTTCAGCGTTTTCGGACATCTTCTACGCGGAAAAAACAACAAAAAAAATATCACTTCGCAGAATTAGGGATGCGTTAAACAATGCAACGAATTATTATAAGCGTATTGTTTGGTTTCGTGAATGCGTTGCGTCGCCAGAGACCGGATCGTAACGTCGTGTCGTGTCCGCAAGCAAGTACTGAATGAAAGAACCGAACCGGTTCTGTTAAATATAAGAGGCGCTAACACCGTCACCGTACACCGACTTCACTTCAGTCGATAGAGGAAATTAACAACTACATTTTCATCTTTCCGAACATGGTTATAGCTTTATTTTTTAGATTAGTATTTTTGATTAGTCAAATTAAAATATGTAGTCGTTCAATGATATTGTACAAAACGTCGACGAGTACGAGTCACCAAAACTCAGCGTCCCGTCGCGGCGAGGACTTTTGGTTGAGCATTGAGGTAGTGAGTAAACTCTAAAGCTCTGAAGGACATTCAGGACGTTTTACTAATTTTATCGATGATACTAGTTAGAAATAAAATTAGTTTGGTAATGATACGAGATTTGGTCAAGAGAATGAGCTTGGCTGCGACTTCAGCTACTTCGCTCCCGGTCCTCCGGCGCCGTCGCCAGCGGTACAAAGCATAACCAGCTATAATTATTAATGTTGTATGACATTACCTCAGGAAGTGGATGTGGATTTTCATCTGTGTTTATTTCAATTTTATAAAAAAAAAATGGAAGTTCGATAAAAAGAAAGTGATAAAGGTAAAATGCTCGAGTAGTTTTAGTTTAGGGTTGTAACTACAATTAAAGGTGTGAAAGCTTGGCCCTCTCGGTTATGTTTATTATATTTTTGTTTTCATGAAAAATTTTGTTAAGTAATATATGAATCAAGACAACTTGTGACAAAATTTTCCTTAAGGCTAAAGCTTCCTAAAGTCCAGTAGTCGGATACACATGTAGTATTTACAAATGAGATAATTTTAAATCAGCAGTGTATTGGCTAATATTATTTAGGCGTTCAAGTGCGTTCTTGCGTTCGCGTGCCGTTTTCAATACAAACACAAATAAACACATTTGGGCGGATGAAAGTTTTAAAACTTTATAATTAAAGCGTTGACTTTCATTTACATACTGAGATTGTTATAAGGACAAGTGACGTGTAG
Source organism: Papilio polyxenes (assembly GCA_026167825.1). NCBI lineage: Eukaryota > Metazoa > Arthropoda > Insecta > Lepidoptera > Papilionidae > Papilio > Papilio polyxenes. The sequence goes on along the minus strand of JAOPJD010000025.1, from coordinate 133,618 downwards.
ATTTACACAGGTACTTACAGAAGCAGTGGGCAGTGAACAGGGTGCAGTGATACCGTGCCAGCCGTCACGTACGACGAGCAGACCAGAGGAGCAAGGAGCGCACAGCGTGAAGCGATGTCGGGGCGCGGCGCGGTGCGGCGAGTGCGATGCCGACGCCGCCGCCGCCGGCGTGGCCACTCGCACATTCAAGGTGACCTTCAACTGCCTCACAACTCACAAGCCGTTTTGGAAGCGACGCCATCGCGCATGTACGAATTCAAATCTACAATTACTGAAATATACGCCTTAGTGTTTTCAAATTACGATTTATTTTTGTACGATCATCACCCGTATGATAAAGGACTATTACATTGCATTGACATTTATTTTGATAAAGTATCAGTAGATTTGATAAGGTGAATATTCGAAAAGTTCACATTGTAGGAATGTTAAAAGCGATGATAGATTATCCACAACCAGAGCGACAAAGTTCGATTTCAAGGTTGTATGGAGAATGGAGATATTTGTGTTTCGTGTACTCTTTACAAATATAACGCTAATAGTATTATTTATGGCTGTTGTATAAAAATAGTAAGGTGTGTGTGTAACCGACTACACCCTATAGTAGTGCCTAGTGCCTACAAACTAACAAGCACTCATTAAACTGTTTCAGATAGGTACTACAGATTGCAAAAAGCATAGTACAAATTTTCAGTAGTTATCTAAATCTTGAAGAATGAAATTGCAAACGATTTAAAATATATTAAGTATTCTGGTGATTTTCACCTACAAAGAACAACAATCACATAAGAACGTCAACAATAGGAACAACACATTACCATGTAAAAGATCGTTTAATTCTATCTAGGTAAGTAAAAGACATTTGGCATGTTTTAACGGAGGTAGTTCATAAGTTGTGGAAGTGGGTGGATATTATATTTTGAAGCAAAAGCATTTAAAAGTGACGAAATCTCAAATGTGGTGACAAGCTTGGACGTCGTTTTCATACGTCGTCCGCCACAGCTCAGACTGCCGTAACGGCTATTGAAATCATCATGCAATCAAAAACGTAATGACGCAATACATAGTGTAACAGAGAATCTTGTAACTTCTACAAAATCAAGACGCTTTTTTGCTTCTGTTTAAATGTTTCATTAAAATGTTTTCAGTGGCCAACCAACCAACCACCAGTTGTAAATCTTTTTATTACAATGTGCGAAAGTGGACATAACGTACCTACTGCTTAAAATATTTGTGAGAGATATAAATGTATTTTTTTACAATACATAACATAAACTTAATTGTTTATATTTTATTTTTTAATCCGAATCGTACAAAGTCAAAATGTTGCGCAATGAAATCAATTGCACCACACTTTCCTCAGGCGCCTCACCGGCCGGCGCGCTACGTGCTCCGCGCGCCGTACGCAGCGGCTACGTGAGAAATTCATTTTAATTTTGTCGTATTATAGGTATTCGGACAATATTGAGAACATCTGGTTTTGCATATTATTTTGGCTTCCCTTAGTATCTAATCACACTACAATCAACTTTCATTTGGCATTGAGGATGAGATGACACATCTAGGAATTGTGTTCAATGTGTGCCGCCGACCAGCTGTCGAACATTGAGTATCATAATTATTAAAGAAATAATTTCCAACTTAGCTATAGGTGAGCATCGGTGGCTCAGGGGTTAAACACTTGTAATCTGCAGGACCTGGTTTCGAATCCCGCCATGTATCAATGTGTTTTTCGTTTTACATATATACATTTATCGGACGTTCTTACACCGCACATATCAGCAAGAAGAAATTTCAAAGATATGTGTGAATTCCTGGGAGAAAAAAGAGGGCGATGCGGCTCGCCACCCGTCACTTTCCGTCTTCCGAAATGACGAAAAGTGGATTGTGGAGGTTCATTTGGCCTCGCCAAATGGAGGTCCGTGATCTCTGCCTAGCCCTCTGGGTTACAGGCGTGAGTTGAGATGTTCGCAAAGTTACTGGCGAGGGCGGAGAGTGCTTCAGGCAACAGAACAGCCGACGGGTACGGACCAGTACGGACCGGCCATTGAGTACCTCTGACAAGCCAATCTGAGTAATATTATAAATGCGAATATACATGGATGTTCATTTGAAGGTATCTCCAGAACGGCAGAATGAAATTCGGCATAGATGTAGATCATAATCTGAGAGAACACATAGGCTACTTATGTTTTTTTTAATTTCGCGCGGGCGACAGTATTACTATAAATTCCTCTAGAACTTTAATGTATTTATGTCATAAGCGAGTTGTAACGGAGACATTCTACTCAATCTACATGTAAAATAAATAGTCGAGCATAACAATTTTACTATATTCAAATAAATAATTACATCGTATGTATTGTAAAAACTTTATTGAATCGCACAAATTCACAGGATATTCCTCCGGCGACGAGTCAGCGACGTGCCGGTGACGAGTCAGCGACGACACAGCGACGTGCCGGCGACGAGTCAGCGACGACACAGCGACGTGCCGGCGACGACAGCACATGCACACTCATAATAAAGCGATGCAATTGATTTAATTTTACTTCGTGTGCTGGCAATTTTTTATTTATATATTTAAGCATGACATGGACATTGAGAAAACAAGCAACATCCAGCTATTTTAATACTGAAATTTTATTGAGTACAATACAATAAACACGTTTAAAAAAACTGAATGTCCCATGTTTCATCTTCACATGCGTCATGCGTCATGTGCATGATGACCGCATTGACGCATGTCTCCTGTGCATGATGCATGCAATGTTACATTTTACAGCTGCTTTGTTTTACATACACATAAGTCATCATAGAAAAATCATTAAAACATGTAATAACTTTAATATCGCTCGAAAAACAATAATAATAATAATTCAATAAACAAATCAATATATAAAAAACCAAAACAACACAAGAATATAAACTAGATTGTATTATCTTATCTACTATGTGATGTACGTCTCATTACGAACGCTTCCTTCAGTTGCAAAAATGACCACATGGTCACTGTGTCTGTCTGTGTGTCACTATTGTCACTCACACAGACAAACCAGCTGCGATTTTATGGCTCCATAAGAAATACTCGTTAACGTCTTGATTAAACGAATGAGATATTAGTAATTATGGTATTTTTAGTTATAAACTGATGTCATACATTGAAACATGTTTCCGATCACGTCTATTGCAATGTTACAATATATAAAAACTTTTCCTCCGCTACATAACATGTGTAAAGGAATAATTACAACTTGCAGGAAACATTTCTCTTCAAATGGAAACGAGTGATTCTTACAACAAACAGTATGTGATGACTGATAAATAAATATCCTTCATTGTTTATTACATAAATTAAATATTACATTTCTATATATACACATAAATACATTGAAACATTCAATAAATATGTCCAACATTAAATTACATGGGGGACGAACACAGAAAATCAAAACAGATCATTTGTATTGAAAATAATTGTAAAAAATTACAAAGAAAAAAAGAACAAAACGGTAATCCAGGTAATGATTAGAAATAACATTCAATAGATGTGATTGTGTGCCGCTGTTTGTGGGACAATGTACACATATTTCACATTGATTCAACATTTTGCATACAATTATTATTACAAATTCTATAAAATGGATAATGATAACATTTTTGATTGGTAAAATAAATGAGATGCTCCAGAGAGTGGACGTCGCCTGCGATCCAATAGGGCTGATACATTGTGCAACATCGGCTTTTTGTCAATATATATGTGACTTGTTGGTGTGTGTGTTTGTATGTGACAATATACTCTCTGACTGCTCTGAATGTTTCTGTACATACAAACGTATACATAAATGGAGCTCCGTGACTTATCTTCATACAATCCGCTCTAAGTTCGCGCTAATTCTAAAATTATATTTTACTTAAAACTAATTGAATAGAACGGAATTGGGATCCTCGTTGTCCATTTGCTTGACATGACGCAGCACGTCCTTTTTGGTAATGACGCCCAGCAGACGTCTGGAATCAAAGGTTTACATCGTTACTTCTCTCCGCAAGGTGTAAAAAACTTACTCATATTATTAATGCGAAAGTTCACGTGGATGGATGGATGGATGTATCTCCGGGTCTTGATGAAATTTGACGCAGATGTGGGACGCGGTATGAGTGTCCCACACCGCTTGTAATGGGTGTGTGACGTGTGACGTGACGTGGCGTGTGACGTGACGTGACGTGTGACGTGACGTGGCGTGTGACGACGAACCCGTTGTGCGTGACGAGCGTCTGGCGGAGGCCGAGCTTGCGGAACATGTCGACGACCGTCTCCATGGGCGTCTGGTCTGTCACCGTGATTGGCGCCATGTCGAGGATGCGGTTGAGCGGCAGAGTGGGGGGCGCGGGGAGAGCGGCCGCAGCCCCCGCCCCCGCAGCCACAGCCCCGCCTGCGAACATCACCACCGACTGGCCCGTGATGCCCTCCATGGTGCGACGCGCGTTCGCTGCGGACGGAATACATCTTTCACATAAAAGTATTCGGCGAACGTTAAAGATACATCTCCAACATTGAACCGTCGAAGTCGACCCGATGGGGCTTCATAGCTTTCGTTACGCTCCCATCGTTCTCCAACAGATCCCGTCTTAGAAATACGGCGACGCGGACCTCGGTCGTCGCGAGATCTCCGAAGTCGACGTCGACTCGACGTTACCGATTTTCCCTTATTCATCGGAAAAACGGTCGCATAGAAAACCGGGGGAACGAATGGCGGGATAATAACCGATGGCCAGGTTGAGGTCCCGGCGCAGCACGAAGCCGACCAGGTACTGCGACTCCTTGGACACCACCACAGGGTAGCCGTTGTGCTCCGTCTCTTTCAGCAGGCTCTCCACGTCGTCGACGGTCATCGAGTCCTGCGTTATCACCGCCAGCGTCTCGTTGCGCCTGCGGACAAACGAACGAACGGACAGACGATGACGCACACTCTCGCTCACGAAACGACCTCTCGATCCGTATCTTAACGGATGAAAAATAAATTTAACAGTTGCGTCCTTTTAACATTTAGTCTAATTTCTAATTCTACGTGTACATTTATCGGACGTTATTGCGGTGAAGGAAAACATCGCGATCCGTTCTGCACATATCTGCGAAGAAATCGGAAGACAAGTCGTCGACAATGGTCTAGTCGCCAGCGACTCCGAGGCGAGCTTCGCGACTCACTTGGGTTGCATGACGTCGGCGGCGAGCGAGGTGTGCTGGAACTCGTCCTTGCTGTCGAGGAAGGGGTAGCCGTTGAGCGCGATGTGGGCGTCGTAGATCCCCTGCCGGCCGAGCGCGTCGCCCACCCACTTGGAGGCCATGGCGGCGGCCATCAGCGGCACGATGTACCGCACCCCGCCCGTCAGCTCGAACATTATCACCACCAGCGACACTGCACATGCACACGAACACGCTCACTACTGCACATCCGGCACTCCGCCGCGCACGCTCCGATGCGGCTCGTACCGGTCATGCGGGTGACGCCCCCGAGCACGGCCGCCGCTCCCACCATGGCGTACAGGCCGGGCGTGATGCAGTCGTCGCCCGTCGAACACTCCCCGGAGAACGGCCAGATCTTGGGATAGTTGTAGGCCAGCTGCTCCACGCCTGCACAGAAACGGGAACGTTCGAGAGGAGGGAGTCGCGGGGGCGAGGCGTACGCACGCATGTCTCGCAGACGGCGGTACCGATGCCGACGATGCGGCCGGCGATGGCGCCGAGCGCGAGGCTCGGGATGAACAGCCCGCAGGGCACCTTGATGCCGAACGTGAACACCGTCATGACCAGCTTCAGCACCAGCGCGAGCACCAGCAGCCAGACGGCGCGGTACACGCCGGGGCCCGCCGCCGCCTTCTCGATGGCGGAGTTCACGTCCGTGAAATTGCGGTCGTAGTCGCTGGAAAATTATGTATGCTTTTTACTATAATATTTATTTGTAATCGGTTCTCTTCAAAAGGCCCCTCCCTTTATGTGTGTAAAGAAAAGATAATCTCTTTTCTTCATGTCGATACTGAATGTTTTTTTTGATGATTTTCTTTCGTATTGTATAAATACTGTTAATGTTAGTATTTTATTTCTAGTTAAAGTAAAAACGTTTTATGTCGTGTCTTTCCGTTATCGGGTATATTTTTCGTAAATTTTATAATGTAAATGTAAGTATTGTACTAAATAAAGGTTTCTCAATTGAAGATTAGCAATTGGTCGCAAACGAGCACTCACCACAGAGGATCCGAGTTAGATATTCCGCACTGATTGAACAGCAAGTAGATGAGCTGGCTGGTGTTCATGCGGGTGTAAGGGTTGGGGTAGGCGACCACCGCCGTCACCAGCGTAACCACCAGCACCTCCGTCACCGGATACTGGCCGAGCTTCGAGTGCTTGCGGTACCGGCACCAGTAGATGTTGGCCTTGATGAACACCGTGGCGATGCATCCCTGCGAAGCGTCTCATCGTCAGCGTGTACGATTCCGAAGATGGACGTCGGAGGGAGAGAGTCTCCTTTACCCCGATGATCCCGAGTCCGACGAAGGGCACGAGCTCGAAGAATATCCACGGCTTGTTGTACTCGACGAAGAACAGCACCGAGTGCTCGTTCCCGAACGGGTTAATGGAGCGCAGAACGAACGCCGCTATCAACGCGCAGAAGAACGAACGCCACAGGGTCTTCAGAGGAAAGTAATACGACACCTGCGGGAGAGCGAAGGTGGATCAGCGCGCGGTCGTGACATGAAGAACGCACGAACGCACCGACGCAGGGAGAAGAGCTACCTCCTCGAGACTGAAGAGGACGCCACCGATGGGAGCACCGAACGCCACCGATACGCCCGCGGCCGCCGCCGCCGACAGGATCTCTCGCTTCTTGGCCTCGTTGCGTCCATACTTCGGGAACAGGTAGGACAGAATGTTGCCTGACAAAAATAAAATCGTACGATTAGAAACTCCACGGCGTTGCGAATGAACGGCCGTCGTCCCTCGCTTTGCTTCTAAACGGGCTTCGACTCACCGAGACAACTGGCGATGTGCACCATGGGGCCCTCCTTTCCCAACGACAACCCGGACGATACGGACAAGATCAATCCCACCACTTTAATGATGAGGGTCCACTTGCCCAAATAGCCGCGGATGATGAAACCGCTGAGAATCGTCTTTATTTCCGGTATACCTGCGAGAATAAAACGCACGGACGTGAATATTTATAACGTTCCGGATCAAACATCAAGAAATATGTATCGAGAGAGACACCGAGAGCGAGATAATTTCGGCATGCACTCGGGACACACCGGAGCCGCAGGCGTAGGGCGCGAACATGCGCACGAGCGAGGCGGAGAGCGCCGCGAACACGAGCGCCCAGATGATGTAGAACAGGTAGCCGATGATGTACGCGCCGGCGCCCTCGCGCGAGTCCCCGAACACTTGGGGCCACGTCAGCCACTGCAATAGTTTTGTATTCATAACAAAAATTCATATAAACAACATTCCATATTGTTTTAATCGAAAACGAGAGACATGACCGTGGCAATACTTTAGAGCAAAGCAGAAGTAGCTCACCTGCGAACAATTGCCCTGATCAAAGGTCATCTCATCGCTTGACCAACAGCACTGTTCTCTGTTGAACCAAAACGCCTGAGGGCAAATGCCAAACTTCAAGTCAGTCATCCAGGAGGCTCCGATGTCTATGACTCCCGCCACGGCCCCTGTGCACACCCCCACCAGCAACACGCACACCCAGCCTGACCATGCATCATGGGCACCCTGCAAATTGTTAACATCATTAGAAAACATACTCTTCCCTCTATCTGCCTTTTCTATGAACTATAAAATAAATTCTTCCATTTCTAGTTACAGTGATATTGTACCACTATTACAACAAACACCAATAAAGTGATTTACCTTTATTAAATCCCATATTGAGTCCTGTCTCTTTTTAACAATATATCTATGTCTCATCCGATCTCTGGCAATATCTCGCTGCCAATCAATGGTGTGAAAGTCATCATATTGCCCAATGCCAGGGATATCATCAGTGTCTCCTTTAATCAATATGTAAATAAAAGTCAAAAAGATTATATAGAATTACATGTATTAAACAGTATACAAAGTGATCCCAGTATCACTAATTACACATGTTACAGAATTTGTTTAATTACTATGAAAATACTTTTTCTTTTCATTTCTACAATACTGGCTATTGTCTGCAAAGTTCTTTTGAACATTCCTTCATTTACTTTTAAGGTTGGGCCATTATGGTCTGAATCTGATATCAAATTGTGATGATCACGTAATATACATGTATAATTGCTATGTTAGATGATTTGTTATTAATGAGAGGCCAATTCTGTGAGCGAGAGAAATTACAGCTAAGCCTAACATCATGTGACATTGTAACAATGGATTTTCGTTCAACATTACTCAAGCATAAACAACAAGCAAACGGTAAAAACTACTGAGATACAAAGAGTCATTACAAGTGACAAATAAGTATATCACGTTCTTACGTGATTTACTTATTTGTTAGTAATATTTCTCTTAGAACATTTTGAGACTGATTTAAAAATTACGACTAATGAAAATCGATAGTAATGTGGCGTTGGGATAACACGTCTTTATATTTACACTTTATTTTTACATATTTCAACAAGTTCGGGTTGCTGCTTTGAGAAAATAGTTAATATTAGTAACGTACCTTGCATTCCGGAAAATATAACTGCGTCCCCTGCAACAAGATAGAACAGTAAATACGCGAGTCTAACTTATATGTTGCCGTTGTATAAGCAGTCTTCACACACAACGGAAACTGTTAAAAGGTTATATTTTTGCGCACTACTTCTTGACTTTACTATGCGAAAATATTCATTTCTTTAAAGCAAGTAGGATGCTAAATACAAAGAACGTTTATGATAAGAACAAGATATATACATGGCGATGTAAGCAAAAGACCACAAGCCGTGACGGGCGTTAACTGTCAAACTGTCAAAGTAAAAGAAGTTCAGTGTTGCCATGCACAAACTCATGTTACTGATCGCGCAAAAGTATGCTCTTTCGGGATTTATCTTTCACGTGGACGAATTCGCAAACTTTGTTACTTTTTAAAATCGCGGAAGAAAAAAAAGAAAAAACTTTTCATGCAAACTTGTAAATGTATGGAAATTTGTATAACAAAATCTTTAGACTTACGACTAAAAAAAATTACTGGAACGGTCACTTTCGCACAGCAGTTAAATCCGGTCTTTTTATTTATTTTATTGATAAATTAATAAATTATAATCTTACTAACATTATAAATGCGAAAGTTTAGATGGATGGATGGATATTTGTTAGAAGTTATCTCAGGAAAGGCATTAAAAAATCTTAATATGTAGCCTATGTGTTCTTCCAGACTAAGTTGTACAAGTGTGCCAAATTTCATTAAGATCCGTTGAGCCGTTCCGGAGACACCTTCAAACAATACATCCATCCATCCATTCATCCATCGAAACATTCGCATATTATAATATCAGTAAGATTTCTTGGGACTGCACGAATTAAATTTCAAAGCAAAAATAGGAGAGAAAAAAGAGAAGAAAATCTTGAATATTTGTTTGCCAGAAGAATTTGTAGTTTCACAAGAAAGAGTCGCGTCAACAAGAATAAATTATATTGACTTTTACCTTCGCCGATCAGGGGCTCTGTTTCTTCGGGCTCCATTATTGCGGATTCCATTATCAAAACTATTGTCATTCTGTCATTTTAAAAGCATACAGACTAATATATTTTATCTAATCGATATACAGAAGACGATAAGGACAAAATAGAGATATGGCTTAGAGCTCAAATTTCGTTGTGAACTTTTAGTACGTTATGTACAGACATATACGTAGTATGTATTGGGCGACGCGATGCTTTGAATATTTGTCAGCAGCCAGCTCTCAAGACTCTAACAAGTTAAATTAATAAATCATAGGTGTACTCTTTTTACTGCGAATTTTCCTGAACCGGTTAAACAAAAGAATTGCCAATCACTTAGTTACGATAAGTTATGGGATCATTGTTGTGATTTTATATTGAACTTATCACGAGTGGATTTACGAAGTTATTTTTCGTTAGTAAACCATTCATACAGTATAAATTAGAAGGAAAACAGCTATAACTTGCGGCCAGCCATAGTAACATAGTAAGGGGGCCGCGCTAGACACTGTACATAAGGTATGGAACATTGGGCATGGTGCATGGGGCATGAGACATAAGGCATCCACCGACACCACAGAACAATGTGTCCTTACCGGTAGGCAAATTGAAGAACTGCGCGACGTATGCTTGAACAAGAAATAACCAGATCAAATGCACTATACCCAAAATAAAATACACATCTTTCTCTGTATTATATAATATAGAGATATAATTAATCGAAATTAGCAAGTTTATACTCGTTCGTTGAATGCTCGAATGAAACAAATACCGCGCCATACGTTACGTTAACGTATTTGTACGACATTATTTAAGTTTGATCAAATTAAATAATGTTCCAAGTGAGTGTAATTGATTTGATAAGTAATGAAAACATAAGTTTAGGCGATGCACTCACAGTTGTTGGCGGCGTCGGAAGGTCTCGCTGAGTGGTCGTACAGCTGGAAGGTGCCGTGGCTGGTGGGCGTGACGGCGACGGGCGCGGTCCGGGACGCGGCGGCCTGCTGCAGGCCCGCCGTTATATCCACCAGGTCCTCCTCGCCCACAGCTAAAATGCCGCGACCGTTCGTATTCTTTCTTCCCTGTTGACGTGTACACTTATCATTACAAAGCTAGCTTTGCCATTGTCAATTAGAGTGATATTTATACTCTTTATTACAATACGGCTAACAAAAACAATTGGAAATATAATGTTATGATAAAGCCATAAAAATAATTACCTACTATAGGTACCTATGAAATTGAAGTCTTCATCGTAATATTATGTGAAATTAGCTTTCACTCAGGCAGAACATGAAAATTTTCGCAAATAGTAAACTTTAAGAACAAAGAAATAAAATTGTGATATCTTTCGCGAGCCATAGCTAATTCATTGAACTAAAACTGGTAAAATAACAATAACACTAAAACTTATGTGTAGGTTATAGTCACCGATTATTCTAGTTTAGACTAGTTTAGTTTCAGACCCGTCATGTCTCAGACACAATGGGTCTGAAACTAGTCGAAATTTTTCATTAGTACAATTCTAATTAATAACAATAAAAAAACAATTATTGCATATTTGGTAGAAAAATATTTAAAAAGTTACGAACAACTTGTTGCAATTCTGATTTTTTCGAGTTAGAATCCTTTTCGCGTACATTCCTAAATTTATTCATAGGCAATAAAAATAAGAAATAATTTATTATATTTTAACGCAGAAGAGTTTGGAAAGAGGCACAAGAGTATAGAGTGAGTATTGCTAGTTACATACACGTAAGCCACAGTGGCTGGCGTGTTGCAGTGCTTCCCGGAGCCGTGTCGCGTCGCGCCATCAAATCCAATCCTATTACTGACATAGTACAAGTTCACTTCATTACGTGACTGAAAATATTAACTTCAAAATCGCAATACATCAAAATATTGTGTAGATAAAGTATTATTTTATTTACGTTAAGTTTATTGCTTAATCTCTCCATCATCTTTATAAAAATGTAGATAGCGAGACGCCACAGACGCCATCAAATTATTAGCAATTTCACTTTACTTGGTATCCGGAGTATGGTTTTCGTAGAGTATAACATACAATATATTCTGTGAAAACGATCAGTTCACGACGATCACAGACACATATAAACAATGAAGAAAGAGGATACAAATACAAGACACATTCAACTTTTGTACTGACCACTGATCAATTTAAGCATGTTGTTCTTTTGGTCAATAAACAAAGGCTAACTCAAAAATATAAAATTCTACATTGCTACATATTATGTGTAATGGACAATTTATCCATTGAATTGCATAGATCACGCTGACATCTACATTTATACTTGTTGCTCAGATCGGTCAATTGGAAAAGTGCATTGAATTTGATAAGCCTCTCAATGCACAAACAACAAGCGCTCCACTTGGCCGGCAAAAACCTAAACTGTGGTCGCTCAAATGTGAGCAACGGCTAAAGGTAATATAGCAATCTCATCATTGACTTTTCATCACAACACCATTGTTACTGAAATACCTTTTTTATCACAATTCCACAGCGCTACGAATAACATCTTAAAGCGCAGTATTTACCAGGAATCTATTTAAAGTTATTTTGCTAAAAGTATGTATGTACATAATATGTACATACATCATGCGATCATTTAAATATTATTCCAATGATTCCAATGCGATTTGCTCTAAGCGGAACAGACAAACAATTTGAGCAATAAATATTTTCAAATTTAATTACTCAAAACCTCTGGTTTTCTTTCTTTTCGTCGTTGTTACTGTAACATGATAAATATTGATTAAACATTTCAATGTGTATCGAAGTTTGCGTGCTTGTGTGCGTGTGGCGGGCAATTGAGATTAATATGAATCTAGTAGTCGGCGGATGTGACACTAGTGCGCAGGAAATAATACCGACCTGTAAGTATTCGCACTTACACACACCCGCTCCTCGTCTGACCTCAATCGATGCAATTCACATGCATTTGTATCATAGTTCGCGATCCTAGTCCAGGACGCGGTCCGCACGGGCCCGAAACGACACAATGTCAACAATGAACTCGGACAGTACAACGCTCTGCGTGTGTACAAGATGGAACGTCGAATGTCAAGCCTGTGCTGCTCGGCGTCGGCCGGAGGCTATATCATTTGGTCTATCCCACGTATCGTTTTTTCTTCAACATAGAATCTCACGCTGCAAATACGTGACAAACACCGATATTAGATGAACACAACATTTTTATCAGCTCAAGCCCATTTTGCAAAGATTATAAACATTTAATGGTAAAAACGTATTTTTTAACACAAACTATGTTTTGATAGCAGCGTAACTATAACGTATTTAAGCCAAGCATGGCCGTTTCCGCTCCTTCGCCTCACTTCACCAATAAATATTTTATATAATAGGTCGTCGAACGCGAATTCAGACAATTTTGCACTAGGCGAGTTCTCCGCAGAAAAGGAGGCGGCCCACATTGAAACAGATAGATATAAGGTATCGCGGGGGGATCAAAAACCAATAAATCTGGGCTTCGGGCTTGAGGTCCTCAAATAATCTAGACACTGATAAAACACCGACCCGACGCGATGCAGCAACTCCGTAAAAAACGTCGCACCCCATAGTCTCTTTAGAAACATTGACGCATTTATACTCTGTTTTCTACTAACTCACATGACTATATGTTAGGAATGCTATCACCCAGTATGTATCTCAAATGGATGTCGGTGTAGAAGATCATCGCTCTCTTTTGGTATTAAAATATCGGATTATGTAGAGTTTATGTACAAAACATCTCTCAATACTCTAACCGACAACACATTATTTCTTAATAGGGTAATAAACTAAACATCGACATTGTTTCCATTTTACAAATACACATTTTTCATCAATCTCGCAATTTAACTCATATAATATTGCTAAATCCAGTGATATTTTTATATGCGCATTATGTCTCGTTTTTGCACATCACAACTTGGCGCATTTCATTTATTTATTTTAATGACATTGCCGACTCTTTTTCTTAGGATTTTTATGCTCGTACATTAATTACATTTAAATGAAATATAAGAAATAATTAATAAAAATTAAATAATAATATTGAAAATTAATGACATTAGATCGCAAAGGGCAGGTAGATGGCGGCGGGCGGAAAGAGGGCTGCCGGCACTCTAGAAAGATTACAACCCCGTGTAATGCGGGAGTAATACGCTTGCATCGCTCGGCTTAACATTGCTCCTTCTCCTTCCACAACACACATTCCAGCACATTGAAACTTTCGCGAAACATATTACTCTTATATTTATAGGTCGATCAAATTGCAAAAGTATTGCTCAATCGGAAAATCAGTCTAATACCTTTTTCAACCAGTTATGTATTTGGTTGCTACAATCAATTAGTATAGTTAATGGCTGATGTTATGATCTTGTGTACAAATAATTTAATAATTAATAAATGACCAGAACTCGGTCATGAGCGTTGAGACAGAATTACCAACTCTAGGCTCTAGGAACTTTTTTAATACAACGAAATTTGTAAAACAAAAATATTCAATTACACCTCCTTACTTAGACAGTTATTTAGCAATTATACAATTAATAAAATTGGAGTATGTATAATATGTAATATAGAATAAAAAACGTATTTCGTAAACGTTTTTACGTGACTTTTACTGAAAAGCAGCTTATTTGTGCGTGAAGTCGCGGGCAACAACGATTTAGTGATACAATCATATTATGCTCATAGTTAAAAATTTGTTTGGGTAGAGAGGTACAGAATCACAAGATTCTTGTGTACAGTATTGACTGACGAGTTTTCTGTTTATGAAACAATTTATAAATTTAAAAAATACATGTACGCTACTTTCAATATTTTATGTTTTTCGCAGTAAAAAACGCATGCTTATATGTATATCATTATTTTACCTTTTTGTAAAGGGACTGGTAGGTGGAGGGAATGTTGCTCGCTGAAGATTTCAGCGGGAAACGCTCCATGTTGACGCCTGTAACAAACGCAAAGTTCATGATAAGAACGCGGAAGCCATACAGCGAATGGTTACGTTAGTACGCAGAAAGCTTTGTCCTGATCAAAGTGCGTTTTGTTTATGTCATGTTAATATCTATTTTTATAAGATATTAAAACTACATCGTATAAAGATAAAAGCTGTCAACTAAAACTGATTATGACATAGGGTATATTTGGTTTATAATTTTTAAATATGCTTTTAAATAATATAAAAGATGTGGTGAAATACAAGACATGCGGTGTACCGGTGTGCGGTATGCGGGGAGAGGGACGGAGGCACGCGACCGCCAGCCAGTGGGTTCTATCCGTCACTAAGGCAATAAGGCATCGGCATCGCCACTTGCCAATTGCTATTCATTCAATACATTATGCAGCGACAACGAGCGAGCTCATCGCTCGCGGCTCGCGGCTCCGGGATTGTGGCGTGATTAGTATTTATATTAACTTATTTAAGTCTTGGAAATGATTTAGCGCTTGAACTAACTTTTAGGCATTTCTAGCATTGTTACAGGCAAAGCAAAAAAAGTGGTATTTTTAAACAATATTAGTATATTCAATTTTTATTTCGCAGTCGCGGCGTAGAAAAAGTAGCCTATAATATTCCCGCAAGCATCAGCTACCATCCCGGTCCAGCTCCAGCAAAGATTACCCGCAACAAACGCGGCCTTGCGGACAGAATGTGAAAAATTTCAAAAAATGTTTTTCGCTAACAGCAATGCAAATCATGTGTTTGAAATATATTTTTTTGATATTACATGTAGACACTATGTATAGATATATATAATTTCAATTTAACACAACAGAAAATAAGTATTATTAAGAAACTAAGCGCTTCTTTTATTAAGGAAATGGCAACATCAACCTGGCCGGTAGCTTTACACTAGGGTCAGTGTAACAGCACTGCATAGAATTATGCAACTGAGAGAGCCCTCTAACAAATTCATCACATATTAAGCTATGGTATTGTGTCACATTGGTTATGTAAAATCTACAGATGTAAAGTAGCATATATGTACCTATACAACATTCATCATTGCTTAAGTGTACATCATTTCATATTCTGCAAATACCTAAATCTAAATTAAATAAACTTTAAAGAATAAAATATTACCAAAATCCTTGTAGCTTTTAGCTAAGTTTTGCTTTACTATGCAATATAAGTCAGTGTGCAGTGTGAATGAGTAGCTGATAAACACCAATAAGTACCTCCTAAATGAAATGTGTAAATAAAACAATAATAACAAAATTTAATGGCAAACTTTTTATTCATAGATTTTTGTCTTCAAAATAAGGCCTATAAATCAAGTACCAAGTGTACAAACTATATCTTTATATTTGTATGGACTGCTTAAAAGACTTAATAATATCAATCAGAAATGAAGTTGTACCAGAAACAAAATAGAATTACAAATATTGTAGTAAACATAACCCCAAAAAAGTAACGCCCACAAGTTTTGAAAAGATGCCATTTGTAAACAAATCTTGGAAAATAGGGAATAAGACACTTTTCAACTTCAAAATCAACCAATTATGTAGTTGTATATACTTAATGAATAATGGAAATGTTTAAACGAAAGATAAAAATACTCACAAATCTATTCAAGGATGCACATTTAAAAACAAATTTGGCAGGAAATAGAAATTAGCCACTTTAATACTGGCTCGCAACGTAGATAAGGCACTGAATTAATAATAGACGTAGACAAACATTCTTTACAGAAATAAAACAAGTTGTCATCAGAAATACGACCACAGTTTCCTTGTTGAATAGAAAGTTAAAAAAATTACTTCTATGGGTGAGGAGTGTGAGACACAGATTGTACAAAATCTACAGTAAAAATAAAAATAGTGACTAATGACAAACAAAATGCCACCGTCCACTGTCAAGTGACAACGTGACATTGTCAACTCAACATATGTGTTATAGCCTGCTTACGACCAATAGGCATCTAGCACTAACCTCTACACATAGACAGGCTATGAACTGTGGTATTTTGTGCCTATTTAATTTTCGCCATATTGGTGCTGATGGTAACGATGTAGTAGTTAGTGTTGGTGGTGAGGATTTGATCTAAATAACAGAATTAGAATTCAGTTAAGTAACACAAGTATCTCGGAACCAAGCAAAAGCTGTCATTCCCATGCAGCGACATGTCGATATACAATATCCATATAGATTAGGATTAATAAAAAAAACGAGGTGAACTTTTTACTTATTGAATATAATTATAATGTTATTGTTGTTAAAATTCCTCTGGTATTGCAGATGTCCATGGGCGTCGATTAACACCTTGGTGTTCCCGCTGCTCCTTTGCCCCGTTCTCTTATATAAAATAAAAAAAACTACTTACATATGCGTGGCATTTTTCGAGATTTTTTTTACATCTTGCTAATATTACAATGGCGAGTTTTCAGATGGATGGATGGATGTTTGATAAGAGGTACAGCCAGAAAGGCTCAACGAGTCGACAGAGCGCCAAATTTCATCGTTACCATCTTGATGGGTGGCATTCCAAAACGACGAGGTTTTCACGCAACTTTCTACCTCGCACAGCCGCGTTGTGGAATACTCTGTCCTCGGTGGTATTTCCAAACAGTTGCGACTTAGGGACCTTCAAGAAAAGAGCGTATACCTTCCTTAAAGGCCGGCAACGCATCTGCGATTCCTCTGGCGTTGCGTATGTCCATGGGCGTCGGGTCAAATAAATTTAGGCGGTCCGCTGCTCGTTTGCCCCCTTCTCCTATATAAAAAAAAAAAAACGGATCTTGATCAAATTTAAGATATAGAAAATAATCTGGAAGACCACGTCAGCTACTAATTAAGTTTTTTTTTTAATACTGCACGAATGAAGACACGTACAGGAAATATGATTTTTCGATATTAGTATGTATAGATGTCTTTTTCTGACGAAATAACAAAAAACGTCCGATCTTGAAGCTATTGCACGTTACGTCGTTTTCATTAAACTTTTGTCACTTTTAACTTCATTATAATTATTGGAAAAAAGTTCTTCAAGGAGCTTCAAGTTATTTTAAGATATAATTTTGAAATACAGTAAAAAACATCGGTTACTATTTTTTTGGAACGGTCAATTGACAAGTACCAACCTTATACGTTTTCCGAATGCGATTGTTCAGCACTCGCTGATTGCATGGCACACATAAAAGGATTTTAAACTATATGTTGTAGGGAAGCGCGATGTTAGTTGTAAAATGGGCAAGTAGTAACAAGCCATTTTTAGCTATATAATAGAGGACTATTCATTTAATTTTCCACCAACCCTACTACTTAATACTCGTTTGATTGTTTCATTTTTCCTTTTTTTCTAGTAACCAGTCTGTTTTTACATTTATATAGCTATTACAAGCACTTTTTAAGCGTACCTACGGTAATACGATAATATGTTTTATAATTTATTATTATATAAGGCCTCAGTAAGTGGCGCTAGCCTCAACAGTAGGTTATAATCTGTAACATCATTCTAGTGTTTTAAAAAAAGAATTCTTTTTTTATTTTATTTTCTAAATAATTTATGAGATAACTTTAAAAATTACTTACTTTGGTATTTTATTGGCTGAAATTTGACGGAAGTCTATATGACTACAGTTCACTGCGTAATTAGTGCTTACTTCTAATCTCTACTATGCTGACATCTATAGTGAACAAAGGACAGTTTTTTTCCCCATTCCTTATTTTTAACAAATAAGCTTTCGCCCGCGACTCCGTTCCCGCGGAATTTAATAAAAGGAAACGGGATAAAAAGTATCCTATGTTCGTATCCTGGTTCTACACTACCTCCTCACCAATTTTCAGTCAAATCGGTTCAGCCGTTCTTGAGTTATAAATAGTGTAACTAACACAACTTTCTTTTATATATATAGATTTCGATTACATGTTTATTAGAATAATGTCTTTTTTTCTAAGTATTTTTTACTGAAGGTTTAATATTTTTTTTAAATCGATATTTTACTAGTGCCTGTACCAAACAATACCTTGCCATTTTCTAAATGCAAATACTGTATGAAACAGCTAAAGCCCGGCTTGCTGATCTTGACTCGGAGAAGGTTCAACAAATAGGCAAAAGAAATGAATCAGAATTTGTGATCCGTCAGCAAAAAACAAATGAAACAGCAAGGCAAGCATAGAGCGGGGGCTTCGGTGCCAACAGCAGCACTGAAGTTGGCCCAAAGGCAGTACGAACAGAACAGGTAATCAAATCATTATTTGTTAAAACTAAAGTGAAAGGATCGTTCTCTACAGAAAGTAACACATTATTTTAAATATAACATTTTTATAACGAAGCTATTTTTGGGCGCCAGTTACACGAAAATATTCCAAGCCATTGATGTATCTACTTGTTTTGATTCACATATGTTTTATTAGCAAATAGAGTTTACTAAAAATTAAATAAGATGTTTTTTTTTTATTAATTCAGGCCGATGGAGGCAGAGAACCAGCTGAGCATCCACTATAACTCGCCACTTGCATTGTTTTTCTGTTAGTGCTGGAGAAGTATTCAATGGCCGGAAATCGGCAGCCTTGGCTTCAACTTTGTCCAGATTGTCCATATTTCTTGTCTTCAACTCTTGTCAAACAACTTGAGACTTTAAATGTTGCTTAGATATTAATGTTACAGATAACTAAATATATTTAAATATAATACTAGTTATAGAATGGATATTACAAGCACTTTCCATATCGGCGAACTCTGGCAGAGGCTTGCTCGTTTGCCAACTTATGATATATAAAAACTAATATGTCGTCTTGTATAATCTGTCTTTGTGAGTCTCCATTGGTGAACAACTGTGTTTTGACACAAACTTTACCTCAATGTATGCAGGACACCTTTTAACTTAAAAGGTGTCTTTCGAAGAAATACAAAATAATTAGAACTTATGGCTATTATGGTTTATTTAATTAAGTATGTACCAAGTAATTGATGCAATTTTCATTAATCTTACTAATATTACAAATGCGAATGTTTGGATGGATCGATTTTTGTTTGAAGGTATCTCCTGAACGGCGCAACGGAACTTGACGAAATTTGGCATAGATGTAGAGCATAGTGTGAAAGAACACATAGGCTACTAATAAAGTTTTTTTTTAATTCCGCGCGGACAAAGTCGCAGGAGTTTACTAAATTTCGTAAAATTATTTAACATAATATTTAATATCTGAGATTACAGCCTTATAAAGTTCAAATAGAGCGTCGGTGGCTCAGGGGTTAAGTACTTGACTTGCCATGTGCAGGTCCTGGGTTCGAATCCCGCCATGTACCAATGTGTTTTTCGAGTTTCGATTTACATA
>JAOPJD010000025.1:95789-113526 GCA_026167825.1 Papilio polyxenes | reverse complement strand
CTAGTCACCCCTAAGTTAGGGTAGGCTCCGAGCCCCTTGGTGGGGACGTATAGTGAGCTGATGATGATGATGATGATGAAAGTTCAAATTATTTAGACTAGATCGAGTAAGCTAGCGCTTGATAACGATCTCACATGTAAAGTGATGATGTGATATAAATATGGTAGGCGCTAGCTTAGTTGCCTATTCACTGTGCTCTTGAAGGCACCTACGTCATACTTGGACGGAAAAACTGACGCCGGCAACTTGTTCCAATCCTTTGCAGTATGCACAAGGAACGATGATTGAAATCTCTGCGTTCGATCACGCGGTATGTCAACTACATAAGGATTTCTCTTTAACCCTCCGCCTCTGACTATGTCGTCGGTATCAATGTCATGTATGGACATTATATTGAATTAAATAAATAATTATGAAGTAAAATCGCAATCTTTGTGAGTTTTCTTTACAGGTGAATATACACTAGAGCATTTTCTCAAGCATTTCTATGTAACGTAACGTTTTAACGAATGATATGATGCAGGTAAAAGCATAGTTTCCAAAACACGTCTGGTTCGTGAAAGGGTGATATAACACAACAACATATCATAGAGCGGCTCGTTGTTTTGTTACAAGTAAATGCTCTAGTCTATACCCACCTTAAGGCAAATCTATTCCTTCGTATAATTATATAAATTTATATAAACAAACATATCGCTATCCCTCTCACTCTCATTGAAGAAACACAAGCAGTAACATAATACATTAATCGTAAAAAAAACAAGTGATTCTGCAGTTGGCGGTGTTATGTAAACGTAAATAGAAATTGCAATTAAAATAAGTATCGAAAACTTATTGATTCATTGTTGGTTAATTTTTGTTAAAATCACATTGTTATTTTTCAAAGGAAAATGAACAGCTGCTATGTATTTGAGTACATCTTACGCACCACCAGAAGTCTTAGGTAATTAGGTAAAAAGAACCCGGTAAGAGTGCATTACAGGATTATTCGATGGAGGTGTCGATATTATACTCAGAATGCGGTGCAATATTCTTGAGAATTTACAAGTTCCAAGTTTCCTTTTGAGAAAGTTTTCTGCATACATCTAATATTATAAATGCGAATGTTTCCATTGATGGATGTTTGTTTAAAGTTATCTCCGGAACGGCTGAACAGATATTGATGAAATTTGGTACAGATGTGGAACATAGTCTGAAAGAACACATAGGCTACTTATTAAGTCCTTTTGTAATTTCGCGCAGACGGATTCGTGAGCGACAGCTAGTTATACATAAATTTATAAGAGCAATCGCAACAGCCGCACTTCCAAGCAAACATTTCCATGTTTGCAAGAATATTCATTCCTTATACAAGTTTACGCAGCAAATACCAGAGATTTACACGAGACAACATGCATTTGGTTTTGTATAAATTCTTAAATAATAAAATAACACTCGCATGAATACACATGACATTTGACACGCTAAACGCAAGCGAGCTGCCACACAAACATCGCCTGCTAATGTAATACTAAATTTACAGAACATTCGCTAAATAGTCAAAATTCTTGACTCATCATAAATAGTAACGATTGAATTACGATGTGCAGTAATTGTTAGCAATGTGATGACTTGCAATCAACGTCAATACACCAGATGCAAACAATGTTGAGGTAAATTAAATAATTCATTTTGGGATATTGACATATTTATTTATAAAAGTACATTTTGTTATCTATTTTAGAATTAGGAAGCTCATTAAAAACTACTTTCAAAACATTTAAAAAAATGCAACAACAGTTATTTTTCATATTATAATTATTGCTCATGTTAACATCACATAGTTTTCAACTCAACTGAATGGTTCTTACATTCCTCAGATCAATATGCATGTGACTGAGACAAAACAAAGGTGGCGTTTACAGTAATGCCCATTTTCTTTTCCTTCCTTCATTTTCATAGAAAAATATACTAATAACTATTTTTCAGCAATATGGTAATTTAATAATAACTTCTTATAAAAGTAAAATAGCCTTGTGCTGTTACACAAGTGTTTGTAAAAAGTGTACAAATAGAAGTCCAGATCCTCTCATTTGGCCAATCTGTCCACTTGGAGAGCCGCTCTCCAAGTAAAAATAGGAAAAGAACTTGTCCAAAAACGAAGATACTGTCTTCTATAATATTTTTTTAACATAGCAACTAATTGATGTAGAAAAATAAATGTGAGTTAAAAGCTACAAGGGAATAGAATTTATATTGTTTAATTTAGTTTGTTATTTGATAAGGCTCCTACCAATGTTATTATTGCAATTGTATTTGTTGGATGTGTGCAATGTAGTGGCAATACTAGCCACATCCGCAGCCACCCATCGGGGGAGGGGCGGGGCCCGAGCCGGAGGGGCCAAAACCGCCAAACTTTCTCGAAGGAGGCTTTGGAGGTCTGGAATTATACAAATTTTCAATTTCAGTTATTGAAAATGTATGTTAAAATAAAAAAATTACTCAAAAAAAACTTGGATAAGATTAGAAAAAATAATTACAAAATTTGTATTACTATTTTAAATAAAGAACAACTTCATAATATTAAGTTTATAACCAACTGTAATAACAAGAAGTTTTACTAAAATCACACCAAATTATTAAATTGATAAGCTTAACAAATAACTTCCTTTACAAAATGTAGTTATACATAGACTCATTGTTGTGAGATAAATTGACCTCATTTGTCATTTAATTTCAGATAAAATACTATTCACATTTTCTTATCAAGTAATGATCATATTGTTGTATCACTTTTAATTCATCATTTTTATACATGACATACTTTTGCTTTATAATACTACACACATCAATTTTCAAAGTAACCTTGTAAAATTTAAAATCAATACTATATGCCTAAAGTTAGCCTGTATTTTACCTATATGTTACTTTTACCTATTTGTCTTTTCACTTGATTTATAATTTCATGCCACCTCTACTTGTTACTGCATAGTGGTGTTAGAATGTTATATTTTGATGTGTGCCACTCACCCACTGCCCGGGGGCCGGTAGTCTGTAACATACTTGTTCCCATGTTTACTGAAGTTTGGATTGATCAGTGTCTGAAATCTAAACAAGATGTTTTTTGAAAACATACTTTTGAGATTTTTGTATTTTTTTTTTTAGTAAAAATTAAAAATACAGAATCAAGTAACAATTTATGTGATTTGGTTTAAAACAAAAACAGTGCTTACAGAAGATAGAAGAAATTAATAAGGCCCCAAAACCATCCAAAAACACTGAATGGTGTTTTATCAACAACAGTTCCATCTGAAAAAAAAAATCTCTTCCTCATCATTTAAAAAGGTGCATTCTGTCATTGTGAATCAAAATAATAAATAATGTTGTTATTTCTATAGCAAACATATAACGTGAGGAAATGGCTTTGCAAAACATGATGCATATTTGAGCATTTCATTAAACATCAATGCTCACACTGATTGACTTGCTCCAAACAAAATAAATTAAAAATTACAAACATAAAACAATTTGGGACATATTTACCTCCAGTTACATACGCCATGTTTTACGATTATAATGATATTATTTTCAAAGACAAAATAGTGGTAATTTCTAGATCAACTGCCTACAACAATAGTTTAATCAAGGATATGATTATAACTTGGGCTTGGCACTTGGTTATTGATTGGTTTGCGTTAGATTCACAGATTATATGAATTGCTATTTGCTATTGCTATTTAAGTTGCAAAAAATGTTAAAACACAATGTATTAATAATGTTAAATGTATTGAGTTGAGTAATTGTAATTGGGTATTGACATTTGACACGTATGTAAAGTAGTCAAAGAGTATATAAATAAATAGCTTTTCTGTTACAATTGTACGAAGATTTTAACGAACAAGAACAATATGTATTGCTTCATTTAGTATGAAGATCACAACCGCCCATATCAAGATTACCTAATTGACTGGTCTTAGAAAAAAATAATTTACTTCGTGTTTTTAATTTTCGTTACTTGCGTTGTAGAGAATAAGAATAAAATATTATATGGTTTTATCGTACAGTCTCAAATTGTTTGTTGATGTTTATAAAAATAATAAATAATTAAATAATAGAAAATCACGATAATCAATGTGTTATTATCGTTTTTTTTTAGGCTTATAATCCCACTGTCAATCGATATACTCTTTGGTTGGTGTTGCTCGCCTGTGCCTGTGCCTGTTACATCTTTTGCAAGTATTTCGTTTCGTTCCGACATTTAAATTGGATAAAATTTGAAAATTTCAATGATTTCAATTAACATTTTATTTAATGCCGTCCTCCAGTGAATAAAACTTGAGATTTAAAGGTAAAAACACTATAACGGCCGAAATGTCCCAATCAGTGAGTTATGACGTGTTAGTGTAAAATATCGATCACTCTATAAAGTAAAATTAAAAAGCTACAAAAGACGAAAGAGAACAGAAGTCATAAATTGGGTGTTCAGGGAGATTTTAAACAGTTTTACGTGAATGGTAATTGTAAGGTCTTAATATATTTCTTTCTATGCTTCACAAATAAGCAATGTTATAAAATCAATATTATTATTAGCTTAATATAGTATCATCAGCGGAACATATTTACTATAAGCTTTTAATTTTAATTCAATAAAAATGTCTTTGAGATGCATCCGCCTAGTTACTTTTGATGCTACTAATACACTTCTTAAGTTTAAAGTACAGCCTTGGGAATATTACACGATTTTGGGTCGAGACTATGGATTTGAAGGATCTGATGAAGATCTTAAATTACGATTATTGGATAACTACAAAGTTATGTGGAATAAGTATCCCAATTTTGGTAAAGACCATATGAACTGGGAAGATTGGTGGAGACAGGTAGTAAAGAAGACATTTGACGGACAACTGCCAAGTAATGCCAATGTTGACGGTCTGGCAAATCAACTTATAAATGATTACAAAACAACCAAATGCTGGTATTTAACAGATGGTAGTCATGAGGTGCTTAACTACTTAAGAAATTATGGAGCATTTCTGGGTGTGATTTCTAATTTTGATCCACGTCTTGTTGAGATTTTACGCAACGTTAAAATTGATTACAAATTAGATTTTATTTATACCTCATTTGATGTTGGTTATGCCAAACCAGACCCGAAAATTTTCAATCATGTGTTAATGCAAGATATACCTGGCAAACCTCGAAACATACAGCCTAAAAACTGTCTACATATAGGAGATGATTTTGAAAAAGATTACAAAGCAGCTAAAGCTGCCGGATGGAATGCACTGCTCATATCTAAAAACAAAAACTATCAAGGATATGTTCCCAAAGAACATATATTTCAAAACTTAATAGACCTACGTATGGCTATTTCTAAAAATAAATTAAATGTCTTTTAAAAAACCTCGTTCTAATCATCTCTAGTCAGTTACATAGTTGCATATTATATAATCCTAAAATTAGCAAATTTAATGTTAATTAAATGTGCATTTACCTAAGCTTTTAGTCAAAAAGTTTATCTTAATGTTGTGTTCTAGAGTGTTAGAAAATAATGATACTAATTTGCATGACTCACTTAAGTAAGTATAATATTGTAGGATCCTGTTGTCCATACATATATCTAACCATAAGTAATAGTTGCGTTGCTTTGTAAAAATTATAATGGTTTTGTTGTAGATAATTGTACTAATATTTACCTGTATATCAATTTAAAGCTGAACAAAAGAAGACAACTTATTTTGTTTGGGATTAAGGCCCACCATGAACAGTAGTGATCAGTAGTCGAGTCTTTGGTTCCAGTTTCCAGTTGTAGTCTTGTGTACATTATGCGTAAGGGTAGGACATGAATTAATCCAGTGAACCCAGCTCGCTGAAGAACTCCAGGGAATCCTAAATATTGCTGGCAATTAGGGGGAGCGATGTCTGTGAGCTGATATACCGGACCCTAAAGGTGAACACTGTGGGACAGTGTTGCATACTGTGAAACGCTATTTCCTCTGCCTCCATCCATGGTCTGCATTGAGAACATTCAGTTGTGTTTATTAAATCTGCCTGTTGTTGTGTGTGTTATGGAATTTGTTTTACAAATAAAACTAAATAAATTGAAACAAACAATTCAATTGAGATACTACTACTAAATGTGCAGAATTTTTTTAAAAAAAACAATATCCTTAAATTATATAGTATATTCACTTTTAATATAAACAAAGTAAGTTTTGTGTATACCAAAATATATCTATAGTTTTAAGTTATTTATGTCATAGTCCCATAAAACAGAAATTCAGTTTTGTGTAACAAAATATTTGAGATTGTATGTGCTTCAATATCCTTAGTTTGTAGTGTTAAAACATAATATATGGAGTAACTATTATTTTTGATTTTTTTCTTGTTTCAAACACCTAACTCATTGATGTATTGAGTGTACATTGTGTACAATCATTCAAGTTTCATCGGACTGTACGCAATGGGTTCATCTGATGAAATACCTGCATTTAATGGAAATATGAGATAAAGGGTAGTTAAACAAGCCCATAGTAAGATGAAATGATATGAAAACAAAACATTATTTTTACAGTTATGAGAAGACTATGTTTTAATAGTTTACCCCCAAACAGCAACAAACACATGATTTGGACTTGCTATCCATTCAAGTCATAATGGGCCCCTTTTTAGTATTACTTTCAACCTTATGGTGACCGTCTTAGATCAGAAAGTCTAGAGAATATCGTACTTCTCTGTTAGATCTAATTTCTTGGCATACCAGACCGACGGGGAAAAGAAAGGCAATATCTGTTTTGGTGCCAGTTTTACAAAATGACGTCCAGTAATATTTTGTCCCTTTTATTATGTTATAGCAACCAAAAAAAAACTACGTTGCAGACGTTCGTCGTTTCTTATCAAATAATCTTTACGTTGCAATTGTCATTACTTTAATCGACCTAGAACAAACTGCCACCTCTTCCTTTCTTCACGCTATCACATGTGATTTTTAGTAAGAATACAAGAGGTAGAATAGGGGATAAACATAAGTGTTTTTTACTTTCTTGTCCATTTCTTCCCCTGCCATACGTTTATGCCCATCCCAATCCCTCTCCTGCATAGGGAAGAGATAGGGACGTGAAAAGGTAAAAAAATCGGCCTTCACTAGGTACCCACTAATTGAATGTAGATTAATTTTGCTTAAGGCATTTGGTTGTCGTGGTATTTCCTGTTGCGGCGATCATACATCTTATGTTGTTGTGGGCTGTGCAATTTGGAAAAATCCGGTTAAATGAAACGAGATTTAAAATGTTTAGGTAACATATAGATTCCTACGGCGCCCTATTTTTTACCATGATTTTGGAAAGGTTAATTTGAGACAGTATAATTCGCCTGTGGCGCCCCTTCCTGCGTCTTTGGCGGTCGCCCAACCGCGCCCTTTCCGAACATCGGCCCTGACTGGGTACATAATTATAAGTTGTTTGAACCACCTAACTTAGGGATCCTCTGTATTGCTTATCTTCAATGCGCTGTTGCAGCCTTTGTTTATTTATCATTTCGATTATCTCTTGGATTAATTCGTATAATTTAAAAAAGGACGATTTCAACATAAATTTAGTCTGTTTGTTCAATATTTTCACATATTCGAGTCTTATTACATATTTGGTTGGCAATGGGCAAATTATTTCATATGGCAACACAAGAAATTGCTGCGCGTCCATGTCAAGGAACTGAGTTTTCATCTATGTAACACGGGATCAATATATATTAAAAATGCGAATTTCTCACATAAATTTGTGTTAATAAAGCAATCCATTCGAGCTTCAAAACTAAAATAAAGTACAGCAGTGCATATGCGGTTTACCACCAAAACAATAAATACGTGTACGTTTCATTACGATTACCGAGTATTAGCAGCAGAGAGAAATGATGGGGTCGTCCTTTATCCGCGACAAAGTGAAGTGTTCGAAATAGAAAAAAAACTCTTAAATACATATTGTTTTAACATTATGTAGTGTGAGTGTGTTGACTTTGGTTAATTTATCGTGTTTTAAGTGGCGTTTTTTGGAAATACTAGTATTATTATGTGGTCGAGATGATGTGGTTTTGTGCAGCGGTAGTGGTCGCTGTGGTGGCCGCTGCCGGCGTGAGCGGGGAGCAGGTCATGCTTCTCGATACGACAACTGAGGATACGCTTAGCTGGATGCGCTTTCCCTATGGTCTTCAGGCGAACACTCCTGGGTGGGTGGAAGAGTCTTATACCAATTTCGAAAAACAAATTAACTGGCGATCGTATGTGGTCTGTGACGTAGCTCATCACAATGTTAACAATTGGCTGTGGACACCATTTATTGAGCGCAGAAATGCCAACAGAATATATATTGAAATCAAGTTCACTATAAGGGACTGCTCTCTATTCCCAGGAAATGCTTTGAGTTGCAAGGAAACATTCAGTCTATTGTATTATGAATTTGATGTAGCAACGCGTGAGCAGCCTCCCTGGGAGCCAGAAAGCTACAAATTAGTAGGCCGTATTGCTGCTGGAGAAGGTAGATTCAATACAAATTCTGAAGTTGATATTAACACAGAGGTAAAGAGTATTGCTGTGACAAAAAGAGGAGTTTATTTTGCATTTAGAGATCAAGGTGCATGCATTTCTATTTTGGCTGTGAAGGTGTATTATATTACCTGTCCAGAGATAACGGTCAACTTTGCTAGATTTCCAGCCACTCCAACAGGCAGGGAAGTAACTGTCATAGAACAAGCCAATGGAACCTGTGTGGAAAATGCTGAGACGGCTCCGGGTGAGACACCTCCTGTTTACTTGTGCAAGGGTGATGGCAAATGGACATTGCCTAGTGGATCATGTAAATGCAGAGCAGGCTTTGAACCTGATCATAACAATCAGCTGTGCAACGAATGTTCACCAGGAAAATTTAAATCCCATACGGGAGATGATCCTTGCATATCTTGTCCTGATTATTCTGAATCTGCCGCTTATGCAGCTGCAGAGTGCAAATGTGTTCCTGGTTATTACAGATCTAAAAAGGACCCAAAAACTGTGCCATGCACTCAACCACCATCAGCACCCGATAATCTGACTGTAACCTTTGCTGACCAATTCTCAATATCTTTGGCATGGCAACCACCTCACAAAAATGGTGGTCGCAGTGATGTCACTTACAGTGTCCACTGCTCTAACTGTGGCCCAAGTGTTGAATACAGACCAGCTGCTAGCGGCATAAATTCTACCAGAGTTACTGTAATGGGACTGGACCCGGTAACTGAATATAAATTTCAAGTATTTGCTGTTAATGGTGTTTCAGAACTAACAGGCGAGGCACCCAAAAAAGTGGAGATAACAGCCGTAACTGAAGCATCTGTGGTTAGTGTTGTCTCAAAGTTAAGAGTTTTAAGTGTTGAAAGTGATAAGTTGTCATTAGCATGGAATCCACCTCCAGTTGATTTAACAGACCCAGAAGACACAATAGAGACTTATGAAGTAAAATGTTTCCCCAAAGAAAATTTGGAAAAGGGCCCAAATTCTACAATAAAGACTACAAAGGAGCCATATATTACATTAACGGGTCTGAAAAGAGACACTGAATATGGGATAAGGGTAAGAGCTAAAATGAAACGTGGTTGGGGAGAGTTTAGTTCAATTGTATATGCCCGAACTGGATCTGTGTTAGAAACATCGTTTGTAGGTGAAGAAGAAGGTGCTCAAGTACGTCTGGTTGCTGGGGTCATGGTTATAGTGGTTGTGCTCTCAGTAGTTGCTATAATAGCTACTGTTCTCTTTTTGCGTTCAAGAGGTGATGATGAATGTGACAAGAAACAACCAAGTGACTGCAATGCTTTGAATTATAGGAATGGGGAAGTATACACTGGCCCAGAACGACCCACAAAGACAAGTAGCAATGCTACCACACCACTGTTTGCAGGAACGGGTTCCAGAACATATATTGATCCTCATACATATGAAGATCCTAATCAAGCTGTTAGAGAATTTGCTAGAGAAATTGATGCATCTTGCATTACAATAGAGGCCATTATAGGTGGTGGAGAATTTGGAGATGTTTGTCGTGGTAAACTTAAATTACCAGCAAGCTGTGGACAGGAAATCGATGTTGCCATTAAAACTCTGAAACCAGGTTCAACTGAGAGAGCTAGAAGAGATTTCCTGGCTGAGGCATCCATCATGGGCCAATTTGAACATCCTAATGTAATATTTTTGCAAGGAGTGGTCACAAAATGTAATCCAATAATGATTATAACTGAGTTCATGGAAAATGGGTCCCTTGATACATTTTTACGTGCCAATGATGGTAAATTTCGCGTTTTACAATTAGTTGGGATGTTACGTGGTATCGCTACAGGTATGCAATATCTATCAGAGATGAATTACATACATAGAGATCTTGCCGCTCGAAATGTTCTTGTCAATTCTCAACTGGTTTGTAAAATTGCTGACTTTGGCTTATCTCGTGAAATTGAATCTACAGCAGATGGTGCGTATACAACACGGGGCGGTAAAATACCAGTAAGATGGACAGCACCTGAAGCTATTGCTTTCAGAAAATTTACATCTGCAAGTGATGTCTGGTCTATGGGCATTGTATGTTGGGAGGTGATGAGCTTTGGAGAGCGACCTTACTGGAATTGGAGTAACCAAGATGTGATTAAATCAATTGAAAAAGGCTATCGTCTTCCGGCACCTATGGACTGTCCTGAGGCAGTCTATCAACTGATGTTGGATTGCTGGCAAAAAGAACGAACCCACAGACCTACCTTTGCCAGCATTGTTAAAACTTTAGACAAACTAATTCGTTGCCCTGATACTTTACGGAAGATTGCCCAGAATCGATCTGCTGATCCCCTTGCTGGAGACACACCTGATTTAATTCAATTTTCTTCCGTAGAAGAATGGTTGGAATGCATAAAAATGTCCCGATACATCGAGAAATTTAGGGCTGCTGGCATCACAGACATGGATGCGGTGGTTGACCTCACAGTGCAGCAGTTGTCTTCTTTGGGTGTCACTCTTGTGGGGCATCAGAAGAAAATTATGAACAGCGTACAGAGTATGCGTGCTCAGATTCGTGTCAGTGGCCCGTATGGTTTTCTTGTTTAATATAGACTAAATTATATACATATGTAAAAGTGTCTATGGACAAATAATGCAATTTGGTGGATCTCTATCTTTCATGGTAACATGATTCTATTACAGTGATTTAAATTAATGAAATTGATGCATTTTGTATATTTTTCTAAAAAAAAAAAACTGTCATAGTTTTAGCTATACTAAATAACACAACTTTCCCTAGTTCTTAAGGAAACGTAATGTAATTATGCTGTTCATATATATTTTTTTTAACTTTGACTGTTTGATTGTTTACTGTTGTGACATGTTATGTAGCATGATTATGTTTTAATACAAATGAAAATTTTACTGTAACAATACATTCAACACAAGCTTTAGTATACTACCGTCTATAAAAATTATACAACGAATTTAGAGCCATTATTATTTCCTAGTATAGTGTAAACAAGTTACAATGCCAGCTCCAAAGTATTTTATAACAAATTTAAATGCAGATTATTTACTAACTTTAACAAAAACTGTTTTCTTTTTTTTTTACTTCAAAGAGCAACAGGCAGCTATATTACAACTGATTTGTAATTATAATTGTGGTGGTTTTTGTATTTGTATATGTTAATTTTAGGCTTTCTTATCATTTCATTTTATTTTATTACTTTTTTATATACTGAAATAAAATTCAGTTGTAGCGCTATTGTATTTTTACATAAAACTTAATTAAATGAGTAATAGTTTTGATATCTGAAAGATTTCTCCTGATGTTTAAATGTCCTTAGATTAAGAAGTAATATACATGATAAGTTTTTAAGGTATGTTAGTACTTCCATGTCTCTTCAGATGGAGCTTTCTTGTTTGGCAACATTCCTTAAACCGTCATTTTGATGTAAGATTATTCAATGTAGTTAGCCAAATTTGCTGTAATGATTTCGATGTAATTATCTCGATCGATTATAAATATTTGGAGATGGGTGTATGACAAGGTATATTATAAGTCCAATACTGGGTTTTTCCAATTTTAATTTCTTCATCTAGTAATATTTTTGTTTCCCTTCTTTATTTCATTCATGGAAATGTGATTATAAAAGTACTTAAGTAATTAGTAGGCATTAATATACACAGACATACATAACTTTATGTTGCATGTATATAAGGCTGATTATTTCAATTTAGTATGTTTAAGTCATGCTTAAATTACATTAATGACATACCGACATATTTTTCGCAGTTTTAAATCTGAACATTTTTAAGATATTAGTAGTAGTGTGTTCAAACACCGAATTATTTCATCAAGAATGCAATATAATTTTGAAACTTTACAAAAAGGATAAACATTAATTTTATGTTTTTTTTAAATGTTCTGGTTTATATCATAGTGACAATTAAGATCTAAGAGCTTTGCCTATTATTTTAATGGTTTAATTAGCGCTGTGATTGAAGAAGTGGTTTTCAATTTTGTATTATAAATTAAAGTCTGGCCAAAATGTTGATGTTTAAATATGGATCATAAGAAATACTATAGGTATATGATAATGATAACATCCTTGATACGCCGTACTACACAACATTTAGTCTAAAAACTTAATGCAATTTGTAAACTGATTTTATTATTTATGTTTTTCTAAAAAAATGTCTAGAAAATATCTTTTGATCATCTAGTTTTGTCGTCCAATATCTGCAACTAGTTTAATCAATGCATTGCAATGCCAGAATCAAAATTCTAAACAATCCAGACAATGTGCAAGCAAAAATTTTCATTAAAAACGAAAAACATTTCTTTTCAATTTCTTTATGGCACATTTCTTTGCTCGACAGTCTTTAGAACTTTTTCAACAAAACTGTCCCGTGTTTTTGGAGCGCAGACAAGGAACGGAGGACGTAGGTACATATACGGTCCTTGTTTTTTGTCTTGAGCGTTTGAAGGAATGTTTCATTTTCATCCTGCTATAAAATATTTACGAAAATTAAATTCTCTTGTTTAATGAAAAATTGTATATTTAAAATTTCTAATACATTATGGACATACGATTATAATAAATCACTTTTTGTGGCATTCATTAACATTTACTAATCCAAGAAAGATTTAAGATTAAGATCATCGATCATCAGACCAGCCAGCTTCTTGCCGCGTTGTGTGACTACACAACACGTGTTGTCAACGCGTGTTGTCTAGTTGTCTAATGGGGAGAAACACAGTCTTTTGCTCACTATTAATGTCAGCATGATCAAGAGTGATTGGCCTCGTGACCCCTGACCCTAAATTAGCTTCCGAGCCCCTCAGTGAGCTGATGATGATTATAAAAACACTTGAAATACAAAATACTTTGAGGACTATGGTTATAACAATGACAAAGGCAAATTTTACACAAAAATAACCAATTTTTAAAGATATCTCAAATTATTTACAACAAAGAATGTCTCTCCTACCACCAGTTAGATTCTTCTATAGCTAACTGATAGCTATTTTTAATGCCGATACAGTCAATAAATACATCATCAGCTCACTATACATCACCACTGAGGAATACATGTTTAACTTTTAATAAAATAACGCGAGAATTACTTATTAAAACTTTGACAGCGGATGCTGGCACCATCTACTTGAGCTTTCGGTTTTTCTCCCCATTACCGATCTTTAATATTATTTGTTTTTTAACAGTTAGCTGATTTTCATACCGATCCTAAATATTTGTACTTAGTTAGGAAAAAGATTAACAAACTTTTTTCATTGTGATATTTTAGGCTAATCTTGTATTTATTACTCTGAAATTTTAAGTACATAAATATGAATCTCCCAAGTTTTTATGGAATCCAAACAGTACGTTTCGACTGCCGTGATACTTGTATTGACACATATTGTCATCCCAATTGTTCTCTTTTACAAAAAAGGAGACAACAGTAAGTGTTAACCCAGTTGTCGCTGCAGCCGACATACACTGAAATGATATGACACAAATCAGCGATCAATAACCTTTTGTTGTGTTTTAATTTTATTTTAATCAATATCGTGTCTTCCACTGGGAAGGTGTCATATTTTGTCCTTACTTTAGTATTTCTTTTTAATTGAATTACACCGGCCTGGAAAAAAATTAAATTAAAACAACAACAGCACGTAGATTTAAAAAATCATGATGGTCTAATTAAAACCATCTTTTTAGCTTTGATCAATACCTTTTGATTCATGATTACTATAAAAATAATAACTAAGGGTCTTTTAATTAACATAGAAATGACATGTATGACAAAAAGAAAAACTAGTCTGATGGGCAGATTTTTTTTTTTTGATAACACTGAGCTTTCTGGTGGATATGAATTACTATCAAAATGACTTTTTGCTCTTCCTTTCTACTACTACTTGCTAAAAAATTGTTCAAGGCTATTATGTTATTTGGGAAAAAATATATTTGAAAATTGCAAGGTAATTAAAAAAAAATTAGTTTTTAAAATCGTAAAAAAATCTAAATGTGCCACAGAAAAAACCTCCATAGTTATAAAGTTTTTAAGAAGAATTTTTTTGCAGTCCAGTGTAATTAGCATTGAATTTTGAAGAAATGATTTTCACTTTGACAAATTGACTTTATTAGTGTTCATATAAAAGAGGGGATCTAATTAATTTAAACAACATTTTTTCGATAATTGTCAGTTTATTATTTTTAGTCTTCCAGAAGATTTGATAAAATTTAACTTTGTGGAATGATGTAATGTGATGGGACTTATTTTATCGATTTAGATAATTTTCGCGAGCATTAACAAAATCATGTCTACTTGTAGTACATTCTGTTTGTACGAACATCTACAGCAATACGATTCTTATAACACCAATTTTCTCTTTACACTTAGCAATAAAGAAATGTATGTATATTTAAGGGTCAAGAACATATTATTTACGACCTAATTTTGTATGTTAGTTAGATTAATGGCAATAAAGTAATAAAATTTTGATACCTTAGATGAAATATAATAATTTCAATAGATATTTTCAGAATTATAATATTCATTATTGCGAGACATTGTTGATAGTGTAGCGTTTGTTTTGCTCTTGTTTAACATTCATTGATTACATTAAATGTGTGAGGAGTTAGATACAATTCGTATGAAAGTTTATTCAGTAGTTTAGCGCAATCAATCTATATTGTTACTAAATTGTAATACATTACTTTTGACTGAGACTTATTTTCTGCGGTAGTCAGTTTTTTCGTGTTAGAATAGCAACGTTGTGTCTGTCTGTACGTACTGGTAGTGTTCATTGCTCCAAGTGGAATGTCTGACTGAATGATGAGTATTCCGTTGTCGCTCGCTCGCGCTCAGAATGATGATTCGCGCGAGACCCGACGCGACGTACACGTAGGCAAGCTGCGGTAGTACATTGACACAACAAGCAATCTGACAACAATCAAGAATAATTTTGATGTGTTTATCAATTGTATATAGATGCATAATGTTCGTATAGTTTTCTTGCCGTCTTCACAAGTGTGAAGTTTCAACGCCGGCCGATGTGTTATGAAAATCAGTTTTAATACATGTGATATGTAGAAATTTAGAGCCATACTTTTTTCATATAATTAGTTTTAACATGCTTATGCGAGTCGAAGTAGGGTTTATATCGAGGAAAATGGAATAGTTATATCGTAGTAACACCAAGCATAGCCTAATTAATTTTAATTGATAGAGTGATCATAGAATTATTTATAAGATTCTTTTATATATTTCCTAGAACATTTGCAGGAGCGTTTAAATTATTTCTCCCTCCATTTAACATGTTTTAAATTAAAATATACTATATTGTAATGCATAATGACTGCCATCAAAGTAATATGGCACTAATTAGAATTTAGTGTTCAAAGAATTGTACCGATGCTAAGATGTCATTGCGCTCCTGCATCTTGTACCGACGGATAGTGTAAAACCTTAGGCAGTTTAAAACTTTATGATTCATTATGATTAGATAAAAAAAAACGAAAATGTAAGCTTGGCTATAATTTATGTAATAAACTATTGATACTTATGTCGTGCCTTTGTCATTTCTTTTCATTACCATTCCCAGAAATGTTATTCGTCGTACAAGTTCGTCCTGTTTTCTGATATAATAAAAACCTTAATTTCTATCCAACTATTAGTTTGCTTATCGACTATGTTTTTTTATTTCTATTATTTTGGCCTATTTAAAGTTCTTGCTCGTAGTGACTTCCCCTACCACCTGCGTACGCAGAATCGGATTCTTCTTCTAATTTGTGACTTATCTACCGAAGTAGTTAGATTATTTCGCATTCCATTTGTAATTAGGAAAATGTCAATCGAGTCATTGACACCAAAATATCCACGATATCCGGCTTGCTTGCTTGCTGGTGTAACATGGACTTGTAGCCAAAATATGTCTATTGTTACTTATTATTGTTATTACTACTTTACTGGTTCCAAATTTGATTTCAAATTTGTTTTTTTTTTTTATCTACATTGAGTATTATTTTCACTGAGTTCTATAGAAAATTTAAAGATAAATTTTAGTTCCGATCAAAGTTTAGTTCGAATATAAATTTCCACTTGTTTGCTTTTTGAGCGTTTTTTAATTTATCAGTACTATTAGAAGTAAAAGTGTTGTTGAGTCGGTGACGTCACAAAGGTCCCACATACATACCTACGCGATAACATTACCCTCTTTGTTAGTCGGGTGAAAAAATAATTGAAAATACTTGTTTCATATCACGTTGCAATGTCACAGCCATAAGTCCAGTATTAATTATTTCATAGTGCAAACCAAAAGTTTCCTTATTGTTAATAATGTTTTTACTTCTTTGATTTTTTAGATTTTTCACAAACTTTCTCTGGTTTCCTAAATCTGTCGTTTCAAAGTAACATCACGATTTATGATGTTTTAACAGTGTGTTGGATAAAATTTGGTTACGAATATTGTTGCTATGTTAGAAATCCATCGAAACTGATCCAGTTACCTGTTATATCCATATTAATATTTTTTATAAGTTGGATTTTATTGAGCGACACTTAGGTCTTTATAGTCGTGTACAGCAAAGAATTTATTAAGTAACTGGTTTGAGCGGAGAGATCCAGTAGTGCACTTGGAATATTAACTAAATGGTAATACTTCTATTACTCCTTCCATTGACTTGTTGCTGAATTGTTCCCTAAAATATTATAACTACTTGCTGTGCCCGCGACTTCGTCCGCGTGAATTACTGTCTTCGGGTACGACGAACCGACGTGCTATGATGTATGGATGTAGAAAAACATAGAGAGAGGTGTGCCAGGACCGCACAAATGTCTGATCCTGGTTCTCTGCCTACCTCTCTGGTTTACGGGCGTGAATTTTGTTGTTGTTGTGGTGTACCAAATTTCATTTAAATCGGTTCAGTAGTTTTGGCGTGAAAGCGAAACAGAGTTACTTTCGCATTTATAGTATTAGTAAGGATGTATATTGTTTCCCTTAAAACCAGTCATAATAACAAAGTAATTTTATGAGAGAAGGGGTTAAACGAGCGGCAGAGACACCGAGGTGATCATTGACGTCCAGGGACAGTAAGGTGGAAAGTATCTAGCGGTATGTCGTGTCTAAAATTTTAGTATTGTCTTCAAGATAAATGAACAATATTATCGTCAAAATTCATTTATGTGGCGCGCTGGCTTTCTTATTAACAGTTACTCTAAAAGTTCTAGTTTAGATATTTT
>JAOPJD010000025.1:81082-95689 GCA_026167825.1 Papilio polyxenes | reverse complement strand
GCTATGTTTGTATTAATTACTGTCTTACCTACTTTGTTAAAATGGCTGTTGGTCTTCCTAGAAATAAATAAATAAATCAAACTTAAAGATATAAACAAAATCCGTTGCACGAATAGGCCGACTCGACCGGTGCAATACCACGACAGAAGACAGGCGTCAAGTGGAAGGAATACCGTGTTTCATCTGATGAGTGAGCATGACGGATTTTACTCGTCATTTCGGATAATAAGGGTGGCCGATTGCACCTTATAACATAAAAAATCTGCTACTTGGGCACGTTATACACCCGACAAAACGAAAGGACTCACTTATCATCAGGTTCAATGTTTAAAGGTCCATCGCTTGAGATTTGTTATTCCTGAACCATGTGTGTCATATTTCCCGAGAGGTGTTAGTTGTTAGCACAACGATTAATAAACGACATAATCCGAACATTTTATTTATTCACAAATAATTACTTAAATTACATTATAATATGGCAATGACAACACTAAGTAAATGCATAATAAAATAAAGTTGAAATTAATCTTACATCGCGCTTTCATTTCACCATTCACATTATTTATTTACTAAATAGACGACAAAATATAAAGTTACAAGAATTATGTAAAAATATAAATAATTTTTTAAAGTATACGCTACTAGTAGTGTAGGATATTTTACAAGTACTTATTGCTATTTATGGAACAAAGCTTAATCAGATAAACTAGGCACAGCCTTTGATCACGAACACGATCACATCGGCGCGGGAAGATACAATATGTACTAAATTGAAAATGTTTTTATCTACGCTCTAAGAATGGATCGCACTCGCATTGCTTGAACGTGTCATTTACACCAAAACTGTGTATACATTTATGATTGCTCCGCAGCAATTGAACATTCTCGAAGGCTGCTACTGCCAACGTGAGAGGATTTATGTTGGTTGCATAAACGAAATATATAGTGCCCTGTGCTGACGGCTTTCCGCTCACTGAATAGTTGGGTGTTTGAAAGAGAATTAAAGGTACATGTTTGTATACAAGTTTACCCGCCGGCGGTGGAAACCCAGTTATAACAAATAAGGTGCTCTAGATATATGTTGAATAATTAAAAGTGACTGAGACAGATTGCACGGATAATATAACAGATTTATGAAAGTATTGGTATATTGTTTTTATTTCAGTATTTCCAGATATACGAGATGAAATGAATATCTCTTTAAATGTGAAATACCGTCAGCACAAGCCACCGCAACACAGTTAAATGGATTTATGTTTGTTTGCCTACATCTTGTACAAAATTCAAGTACAATTGTCAACAAGAAGAGATGCGAGAGCAGCTTGTGGTGTATACAAAATCCTCACAATTCTTTTTACTTGATATTTGGTTATATTATTCGATCTTTACTTTTTCACCTATCGACCCGTCGTATTTCCCATCTCCCTGCACAAGTCCCCGGTCAAAAACCTGGATCCGCGACAGCGATTGTTTGCTTTAAATGTTTTTATTTGGCCGATGATAGTAAGCAGAATAACTAACAAATCTATAGTCAACAAGAATTTACTTATTTTTTTTTATACTTTCTGAATTTTTGTTATGATATAAGATTACATTACATTTACATGCATAGGTTAAGATATCATCGTTGTGCTGTTTATCCGTGGCTTTACATTGTTAGACATTCATCATTTATTTCGTGAACAAATTATTCACATTAGACAATGAACAATGTTTGACATAAGTTTTGTAATGGCGTCGTATTTCCGTAGACTTTTTATATAAAATGCTGCCTAAATATATTATTATTATTTTTAAATCATATCGAAACTTTCGCGTGCATGTTTGTTGTTAAATTTGTTGAGATAACTTTGATTGGACAGTGCGAACATAGGTTGAAAGAAAACTTGTATCGCAACTCTGTTTCATGACAGTGTAAAGTCACGGTAACTCTTACGTAACTATTCACGAAAACATTATACTTTAACACTAAATAATGTAATTGTTCTCATATTATTTACCTTATGATAATGAATTTGAATAATAACATTAAATTCTTACTCAAACATGTATACAAGAATATAATTTACATCTCTAAGTATTTTAAGTAATAATGTGCGTATTCGACATGCGTATATAAATCACTTATAATATTAAAAAATATGTATATAATTATTGCTTAATTATACAGTATATGTAAATGAGTGCATTATATCTACTAACAACAATTTATAACGATTTTTCATGAACAAAGAAAGTTATGAACACCATGGCGCTTCAGACTGGAATGTGACAGCAATTGAGTCTGTCACCGAGCCGGCATAAAGTTAGGTATGTAATGAACTCAACGGCGTAATTTCAATAAAGAAAAACATTGGTATTTGCGGCCAGGGAAGCGATAGCATGGTGATCAGATTGTATTTACAAACACTATATAGATAATTTTCAAATAAATAACTACCCATTGACAAATGCTGCATCTCTAATTTAACAACTGACAAATGCGTTAATTCAGCAACATACATATAACATGAATTTATAATCAAAGACATTAAAAAGTAAATAAAGCGTAAACTTCTGTAAAAATAACTGGTGTGTAATTCGATGTCATCATTCGTCGCACAAAAAATCCGATCTTCAATGAAATTAAATGTTACAACATAATACATAATATGTCGATGGGTCTTACGTATAAGGGCAAACGTAACAAATTGATTATTTTTACTTTTTTTGTGTTAAAAGCTACCTCTTAGTTTAGTTAACAACTACAATGTAAATGTTATTTTTTGTTGAAGTAAAAGGCCCTTATTCGTAGAAGCCAACGATATTATAGCAAAATATAAACCAATAATTTGCTTCTATAATACGAGTACACAATTAAAATTAGGCGATGCCATCATGTAATGTAATATTTCGCCAATATGTTTTTGCAGACATTGACGAAATACCACAAGGACTTTTAGGACATAGAAACAAAGCGAATTAAACATCATCAAAAATAAGAATATTGCATATACCTAATATAAAGTAAACATTGCAAGATAGGTAAAGTTTGCGCAAGGTCGAAACCAACGACAATACTTGAACAGTGGTTCGACCTTACGATCACTGTAAGTAAACCTTTGAAAATTATTCAACGTGCTTACGGCATTAGATACGAATTGAACGTATAAGGCACAGAACTCGTTTGGCAATATTGCTTCTTAAATCACATCTCACTGGTGTGTTAATCTCTGACGTCGTATCCATAAGATATCCTACGCGCTTTAGAAGGTAACAGCTGAAATTCGTTTCGCACAACTCGCTGCAGCTCGAAGGCAGTGCAGTAGCCCATTTACACTTCACGATTGATTCGAGTGCAAGCGGTAGACGTAGGATTTAGCTATTACGACAATACTTGTGAGGACCGCAATTTATTAGTGCGAGTCATCAAATAATTACAAAGTGTAAATATAAACGTGCTCTATTTGTCGCAAATATTACGAATCGCTAATGGCTTGCATTAGAACTTATAAAAGTGTTAATTGTAATTTTTAGTGGCGTCTAATGACAGCAGAATATGTTTTACATCATCAATCACAAAGTTCGCTTAAAATGTAAAAATTTATAGTAAATATCTAAAAATACAATCGTTCAA
Organism: Papilio polyxenes; assembly: GCA_026167825.1. Taxonomy (NCBI): domain Eukaryota; kingdom Metazoa; phylum Arthropoda; class Insecta; order Lepidoptera; family Papilionidae; genus Papilio; species Papilio polyxenes. Next base: position 92,073 of record JAOPJD010000025.1, on the reverse strand, counting down.
AATCATGCCTTACATAAATTACTGCACTCCATAATAATATTAAAAATATTGATCTATTAAAGTTTTATCCATTGCATTTCACAAAGTTACATCAGTAAATATTGCATTACGTTATTAAAAACCTCTCAATGTATTAATTACAAACTTTAAAGAGAGTAACGATAGAGGGTTTGAAACAAAAGGCAGGGGAGGGCGCGGGGCGCTCTAGTCGGCGAGTTGTGGGCGAAGTTTCAGTTCTACCGAGGCGAGGTGGACGTAGACGAAGTTTGTCATTTACACCGCGTCCGCGCCCATGCCCGCCCTAGCACTAGCCGGTTTAAAAGTATAAATATTTTCACATTAAAACAAAACTGTTATTAGCAACATAAGTAACCGTATTCAAGTTGTTATCGCTTTAAACACTTTTGTTGGTGTTGTTAATGTGTCGAGTACTTTATCGCGTAATTGAAAATCACAATTTACCATTAAGTACTTATGTTTAAAATGTTTTACATTATTACATCATTCAACATGAATTGTTTTATGTTCCAATCCAATGTCGTTTGTCGGTTTCTTTAAAAGTTTATTTGATTTCTTATCATAGAAATAGTTCATTTCATTATAAATTTTATTATGTTACTGAAAATACCCGAACTACGATCAATCCTAGTATTTACCACCAGTAAAACACGCCGGTAAACTTTTTTCACATGGTTATGGTAAAAGTCCGAAAATTTATAGTATTTTCTTAGTAAATCGCAAGTATATATATACATTATATATATATATATATATATATATATATTACACATAAACACACAAACAAACATAACATGAAAAGTAATAGTTCACTAAGCTTATGATTGCTCTAACAACATTACAGCTAATAGTGTTAATACAAAGATATATTATTGCAAAATATAAAATTTGAACTCATTATTTTCACTATATATATATTTACTTGCTAATAAATTTGTTCATCATATTACATGAACATCATAATATATATTTAAGATATATTATGTATTGCTACAACTGTACTTAAAACTATTGTAAAATTTACTGTTTTTTATGAATCACAAAAATTGAAAAGCAATTGTAAAATATACTATCAAAGGTACTACTGTTAAAGTATTTGTAAAACATCAAAATTTGTAAAATGACACTGTAACATATAAGTCCGTTTTATAAATATCCGTAAAAATAAATGTTTTTCTTTGGTGCCATGTGATAACATTAACAATCATAGTAAATTCCAGTTATACAGTGTCAACTTTAGCATTTGCCTCATTCAACAATAGATGTGAAGTGGGAGGCTTTCGTTTAAACGTAACATAAGTATAGAGTAGACTCGCTAACACACTTATATTTAATCCAACAAAATTGAGAAAGGAATATACATAGTCACCACCAATAACCATACCTAGATATGTAACAAGTATATTTTTAAGACATCCAATGATAGTTGTAGTTAAGGCACTGTTGTATTGCGTGCACAACATGACACTGTATGACAACACAAAACCCATCACACATGACATCAAAAACTGCATTAGGAAGAGCGCATCCCCCCAGTGTGGGTAAGCCGCAGAACGCTCCAGGTCACCCGTCCGCCACGCCAATAAGCCAGCAGGTAATATCATAAAAAGTGCATTATAATACATGAGGCCATACTTTCCAAGATCTTTTGACTCCAACTTCTTCTTCATGTAAACTCCATTTGCTGCTGTAAAGGCATCGTTCAGTAGCACAAGTGTGTAGCCAGAATATGAAAATGTTACATCATCAGCTGCTGCCATCAGCGCTCCACCCACCATAGCCAGCACACTGGCTTGCACCAACCATGAGGCTCTTACTCCAAGTACTAGTCGCTCTAGTAGCATCGTCATTAATATACTAAATCGACGGAGGGCTGTGAACATTGGTAGGCTCAGTTCTTTGGTGCCTCCCAGTCCTGTTGCCATGTTTCCCATGTAAATGAGAGGAAGAGGCCAAATACGTCGGGCGACTCCGGTATCTAGTGGCGGAAATTGAACGATGCGCAAATATCGCCCACACCATAGTACTAAAATCGTTGCCAGCATTTGACCCAATCCTAGAACTTGGTATGACGGAAAGGCAAAGGTCGTTAACACTGTTTTATTGACAACGGTTATCATAAAAGAACACAGGGCGTAAAATGCTGCACTTATAATTTTCTTTGCAAGTTGGCTCCTCTCAGTTTCAACGTCATCCAATACATTATGTCCGGACATAGCGAATTATGGCGATTTTATTTCGGCTAAGAAAATGGTTTAAATAAGTTACATGATACAGAAACAGACACAGAACGTCGTAAATGCTTACCGACTATCACGCATTTCATCACAAAGCTCGTTTAATTCACGTACTGCTGTATTTCATGGTCGCTACCTTCTTTTAAAGGTAAATAAAAAAAATCCTTGATTTAACGAAATGCCAACGTACTCATCACATCACCGCTTCTTGATTTGACAGAAGTTTGACATTTAACTTGTTGTTTTATAGGTTGACATTGACAGTTTCAAGCATATACGATTTTTTTTTCGTTTTCCATTAAAAACTTACAATTGTACATAGCTTTTACAATAACATGAAAATTCCTCGTGTTTTTTTTGCCGAATAATAGTCCTCATAATCCTCAAAATTAACTTGAATAAAAAAGAAATAGGCAATAATTATAACAATTCGCTTCGACAACGGCTATGGGCAACGACATGAATGAAGTTTGTCTTTGTCAGACAGACTCCCACTCCCACCCAAGCACAAGCACCAAGCACTCCATAATCCGTTCCATTGTGAACAAACGACATTTTGATATTTTTTGGTGTATTGCCATGCCAGTCACTACGATCAATATTATTTATTTCTTATTTTAATATAATTTTTCGGGAATGTTGTAGATAATATGCCTTTTAACGATTTTAAACATTTTTGAAGACGGAATTTGGATCGGAATTGTGAGTTCGTGCAAAGTTTGAGTAAGTGTTATGTTTCATTGTGCGGACGCGTAGATGTTCTGAAAGTTGGGTGTACAGTTAGTCACATATCTCGGATGTCGGCGTTTATTAGAGTCAAGTGACGTTTTCAGGGCGAGATGTCGGAGCAATTTTCTTTGCGGTGGAACGATTTCCATACAAATTTATCTCAGTCCTTCCAAGCTCTGTTGGAAGGCGAAGACCTGGTGGACGTGACGTTGGCTGCGGGTGGACAGTATGTCCATGCACACAAACTCATCTTGTCGGTTTGCAGCCCTTACTTCAAACAACTATTCAAGGTGTGACTCACTGATTACATATTTATCTAATTCTCTGCTCCTTCACCTAACATATCCAAAAACTTTTTTAACGCAATGTAACTTAAATATTTTGTATTAATTTCAAGAGATTGGTGTTATTGAAAAATGTTATCATTGATTATTTTATAATTATAAGTTAAGCAAAGTAATGCTATATCATGTTCAATATCTAACTTGTCAGCTTCTACTGACTTGGAAATGTTTATCTAATTTGTCATGTAAACTGAGCACACAATAAGTATTTAAAATCATTAAGATATGAAAACTAATGACTCATGGAAATTTTTCTGAAGCTTTGACTTATCAATTGTGACAAAAATGTGTCTTACATCAAATCAACTTTTATTTCATCTATTATTTGTACCCAAATAAGGGGGAATGCAATCTTACATATATTATTTATGACATACAAAATATATACAATATTATGAATACTGCATAAATTTTGTTCATTATTGAAAGATGTAGATATAAATTTAGTAAGTTCTAAGTAATAGTGAAAACTACTAGCTCTGTACCTCAGCAGTGTTTATCTCTCAACCATTTGTCCAACTTTGTCAAAGACTTAATGATTTGCAGATGTATTGCAATTTCATTTTGTTTGGACTTGTTTCTTTTTCCATATTCTTTTCTAATTCAAAACTAATAAATTGACTTTCATAAACTCTTTCCAAATTTGTTAATAATATAATGACCTCCTGCTTAATTATATTTATTTTACTAACTTATAAAATACTAGCTGTTGCCTGCAACTTTGTCAGTGTTAAAAAAAATTGTCTATTTAGTTTTACTTTACATAATATAGACCACCTTAATTTAGTTTACTCCATATATATTAACATTCATAGTTTTTTATGATGTACATATTTCTAATAGTAATAGTTAATTGTCCTTCTAAAACTTGTTATTGTGGTTAAAGCAATTTTACCCAATCTTTTATTTATTTATGACACACTTAGAATTATATTCATTAAGGTTTTATGTTGCACTGTAAATTGTAATTTATGGCATTAGTTTTTGGTTTATTATTTTTTGTTGTTTTTGTCTTGTTACAACAGATGAACCCGTGTGACCATCCAATTGTGATATTAAAGGATGTGGCTCACCACGAGCTGCGGCAGCTGCTACAGTTCATGTACCGTGGGGAGGTGCATGTGCGCCAGCAAGAGCTCTTTGCCTTCCTGCACACTGCGGAGCTGCTTCAAGTCAAAGGGTTGACTTCAGGTAGAGAGGTGAGTCTTAGTGATTATTGTAACAAATATTTAAACTCCAACCAGCGGTTTCAACTAAAGTGGTTCTAAATTCCCAGTAATATACATAATTCTAAATTAATACTGTGCCTGTAACCAGTAGACATATTATGCATGTTTACTGTTTTGAGGAAGAGAAAACAGAAATCAAGTTTATGACTTTTGTATCTTCATCTAAGTAGAGATTGAAAATAAGAAATTTCATCCTCATTTTACCTTTTTAACTCTGTAATTATCAATCAATATTTCCAATGCTTTTTCATATTTCTCCATAAATATATAACACTGTAATTATATATTCCATAATTATTTTACTTGTAGTGATGGATTACTTTATAATAAGACAATAGATATGGAAATGGAATTGAAGAGCAGTCAAAGCAGGGTACAGGATATCTTAATTTTAATTAGAGAGATAAGAGAGGAATTACTTTGTATCAAATAAAAGCCTTCTCTTACTCGTAAATTTTCTATAATTTTGAGAAAACCCTCTTATAATATTTTATTTTAGTCATCACTATGGTTTAAGATTTAAAAATTGAATATTTGAATATAAGAAATGAAGTGTTTTATTATTTGATTTTATAAAGTGTGTTTGTATTATAAAATATATGTCAAAAACTTTTGATTCATTTAGGTTAATTTTAAAAATATATCAATTGTATAAAGCCTCCTTATAGTAACCTTTTCTAATTGAAATAACAATGATTACATGCTGATGGAACTATTAATACTAAATGCTGAATTACTCCTCAGAAATAAATAATTTGATTGCTTAGTGTTTTGGAGTAATTTTATTTTTAATTTTGTAATTACATGGTCATAATTTTGTATTGACAATAATGAAGGGAAACCTTATTCTTATATAATTTTACTGGTATTTTGTTTTGGATAACAAAGATTCAATTTAATTTGGAAACATTTTTGTAAAAAGTAAATTATTCTAAATTATTAGCTGGTTTCAAATTAAATCTAAAAATTACTATAAATTATTCAAACAACAACAAAAATAAAATTAACTAGACAAGTTGGATTCAGAGCTTTCTACAAAGAGCAGCTGTGAATATAATTTATTGAATTATTGGAACAGCTGAAGGCAAGCATTTCAATTGCCTCCATGCCACCTCAAATTATAGTCAAAATGTGATACTTCTATTTTCAGTCTTAAGTTCAAATTATAAGTACACTTAAAGACATTTAAAGCTAATTAAAATATTTTTATTCTTTTAATGTTTTATTCAGGACATAAACATTCTCTGGCTTCGTTAAAGTCCTCAATCTGACTAGTCGCTTGGGAATGCAGAGTACAAATATATAATGTACAATATAATATTTTGTTAATAATAACTATATATTAGTTAAAACGAAGTAAAGTTTAAACAGAGTAGAATAGACAACCATTTGAAAAATAATACAATTGGTCTCAATTTTGGTGCACATTACTGTTGGTCTGACGGCTGGCGAATTAATATCGACCGATAGGATAATTAAATTTCGAGGATGATCTGCATACATATAACATCGTTATGCAGCATAGCGAATCGCCGCCGCCAGTGTCTGACGAGAACAAAGGACCCGAGGTCCCGGAGCCGTCGGGCGACAGCCAGAGCGAGTGGGTGCCCGGGGGAGAGGACACCATAGCGACCGAAACACCCGCAGAGTACCCCCCCGTCGCCGTCCTCGATGACTCTACGCGCAGCCCGCTCAAGCGGTACGTTCATTGCGCCCTTCGTGCGATCGATAGTTTAAACCCTAGCCCCAGCCCCCGAATATCCTACCCCACCCTGCCTACATCGTGTTTTGTAGTACATCTTTACTGCAAATATATTCTCAATGTATGAACGTATCTCATATAGTAGTCATTCCTTATTCATACAATCATTTTACAAACTATTATTTTTTAAAACAATTGTTAGTTGATGGACAAAACTTTGTAATACGCATTTTATACCCCATTAAACCTTCAGTTTATTAACTGAATAATTTGAAAATTACATTTTTTTCTTTAATGTAGTAACATTATTAAGATAAAGAATACAAAATAGTAAAAAATGAATTGCGTACTTGTTGAAAAACGACATTACTGGAGGCTGACGTGACGTCGTAGCGTACCATAATTCCCCCCCAATGCTTACTTTGGTTTTATTTCAAGTCGCTAGGGTTTTGATTTAAGTACTTAGAGTATAGTATATATTGTTTTTGTTGTGTTCAAGGTTGCTTAAAGATACACCCAATAGGAACAGCTGTAACATAAAGAAGAAGTCGCGATCCATTTACAACAGTCCAACGCACATTGAAAATACAGAATACGCTTCAGACGGGTATGTCTATATATAGACTTGATACAAATCATCCTCTCATACACTTTTATTAGTTATATTACTTTGGCACGTACTTACTCGTACCTGTTTATAGAGCGCTATAAAGTGACTCTGCTGATGTGATATGATCATAATTATACTAGTACTAGTTGTTGCCCGCGTATTGGTCTGCGCTTAATTTATACAAAATAACCTAGTTAGTAGGCTGTGTGTTCTTCCAGGCTATGTTCTACATCTATGCCAAATTTCAGTGAAATCTGTTAAGCCGTTCTGGAGATACTTTCTAACAAACATCCATCCATCTAAACTCGCATTTAAAATATTAGTAAGATTTGTTTCGCATGAGATGATTATTTTAAAATTTTGTGAATTGACTGACATCGAATTTGGTTTGTTTACTGTATCGTGTCTTTGAAGTAACATATATATGTAGAGTTACAGCGACTCGGTGACGCTGTAACGACTCTAGTTTGATTTATTACAGCGAGCCATTGATCGACTTTGACACTGATGTATACAATAATGTGCTGGTTATGCCGGAGTCTGCTAAGGAATCGGGTAAGTATTACATTAAAAATTGTGAGATTAACTAGACTTAAGGTTGAATTAATTATTATGTTATCAAGTAGGAGTTAGGTTTGTTCTGATGTCAATAAGACCGTGTAAGCCGCGGATAAGAGCTTCACTCTTAGATAGCTAATCTTAGTCATATTATGGTCGTATACAATCGGTGACTATGTTCAATGTGATAACGTATTGCACTGTAGGGTGGAACTGTAAAACGGGCGGTGTGAAATGCCCGTCCTGTCACCGGTTCTTCGCGAACCGGTACAACCTGAAGGTGCACATTCGCGACAAGCACGACACGCGCGAGGGTACGCTGCAATGTGAAATTTGCCAGAAGCGCATGCGCAACCCCTCGTGCCTGCGCGTGCACATGTACCACCACCGCAAGCAGGCCGCCTACCTCGCCCAACTCGCCACGCAGCATCAGCACGGGGACCAAATGAGACATGTGTAAGCACTCCATATCTACCTATCTACCTACTTAATACTACGCTTGTTAATATTATAATACATCTTACTAATATTATAAATGCGAATGTTTAGATGGATGGATGGATGTTTGAAATTTTCTCCGGAAATGCTCAACGGATCTTGATGAAATTTGGCACAGATATAAAACATAGTCTGAAAGAACACATAGTCTACTTATTACGTTTTTTTTATTCCGTCGCAGGCGATAGCTAGAATATGTATATATTAATTGCTTTTGTCCGCTTGGAGTTAAAATACTATATGTTATTCGACAATAGTTAGATTTATCTGTGGCATATATCAATAATATGTGTATTGAACCGTTGTGGAGTTTTTCATTTAATATGTGAATTAAACGTATCTCGTGGGAACCGTACGCATTTTCGGGATTGTATGTAGCCTATGTGTTTTTCAAAACATGGCACCATATTATTCTAATTAAGATATGTAGTTTATTTTCATGTGCTTTGCTCATAGAGTGACTGTGCTGTGTAATTGCCACGGCTTTATAATTGACACAAACTAAAATGACTAAATTTTACACGACATCTAAAAATTTTTTGCAGAAGCAGTGGCTGCTTAGCGAGACTCGACAGTTTTTTTATGTTTTATACTTTTTACGGGATGTGTCCTTCGAGATTATGGTCTACTACTGTACCAAATTTCATCCAGGTCCAAGCGGTTGTTCTGGAGATACCTTCTAACAAACATACATCCATTCATCCAAACATTCGCATTTATAATATTAATAAGCCTAGCTATCGCCCGCGACTCAATCCGCGCGGAATTAAAAAAAAAACTAGTAAATAGCCTATGTGTTTTTCCAGATTATGTTGTAAATCTATGCCAAATTTCATCAATATCCGGTGAACCGTTCCGAATCCGTGATCTTCAAACAAACATCGATCCATCCATACGTCCATTCATCTAAACGCTTAAATTTATAAAATTAGCAGTATTTCTCTATTTACATATTATGAAGTTTCATAGCAGCCTCGATTACTTGTTTTCGCACTGATTTTTGACATTTAAACCATTGGTCAGATGTCGCGTCGCAATATCAAAATACGTATGACTATGACATACAACACAATAACAAGTTATTATGTTGACAAGAGCTTTCGATGGAATTTTCATGCCATCATTTTGTTTTTGTTTTCGTTATTATTGTTCCTCCATGTTTTGTAACAAAGCGAATGATTAATGTTCGACCAATCTTCGACCCTGATGGTACAAGTATTTGTTAAATTCCAAATTTAGTATTGTTTGTACCAATTGTTATTTGATTTTACTGTAGAATTATATTTTATTTAAACATTGAATACCTGTCGTATGCCATGTTACGCACCTCGGCATCGCTATAAGCGCGCCGTGGGGAGGCGTCACGGCGGCGAGACGATCAGGAGGCTGGGGCTGGGGGTAGTTTTGTCCGGGGGCCGAGATGTGTCTGTAGCTACCCTCGTTGAAGCGATCGATAGTGCGGATCGCAAGTGCGCAGCTGCGCGCCGCCGGCAGCCTCCTAGCCCGATCTCACAACTGATGCGGATCGCATAAGAGAAGAGCGCGCTGCTCTCCCGGCTTCGCAATGTTTCCTTCAAATATAAAAAGATGTCTCTCTCGCCTTTACAACATGACTCTAGGAGTATTAATACGTTTCGTGATGATATGGTACATAAATTGTTTTTTTTTATTTAATAAAATAATATGTTACTAATAATAATGCAAACCAGTTGTGATGTTTTGTTATTGACATCTTATTTTTCTTGTTTGTAGCGTACAAAAAATGGTGGGCAACAACTGGCGCTCTGACTCACCCATCGCTAAGGTGGACCACAAGGATAGCGGAAAGTGAGTTCAGTTTTTATTTTTTGTTCATTTATTACATTATTATTTTATGTTTATCCCCCCCCCCCCTAGCGAATAGATTGCTTAATATTTTATTTGCCTGTGGAATGTTGTCTTTGATTTTCTTACGTTGATTTATGTACATTTAACCTGTCGATTTAAAAAAAAACGGTCACAAAATTCGTGTTGGACTGTAGATGTTTGTGTTGATGTTGTTTGACATGACATGACAAATATGTCATTTTATTGGCAAGAAAGTTTGTCGCAGTATAATGTAAAGTGTTGCCATGTTGTCGAGTCCGAGGCGGATTCGGCAGATCGATCCGAGCATTTGATTTCATAACTCTTTGACATTTATATATGTCATCATCATAACATTGACACGAGTTCAATTTCAAATGATATAGTATCCACGACGCAGCCGCGCTGACTTCGCTTTGCCTCTTTATTGTCCCTATTTTTCAATTTCATACCTAGTTAATAACTGAAGGCATAAGATGTTTGAGTAATGGAAATTTTTTTAATTCTATTATTTCTTGATGCCTGCAGAAAGAAAGAAAGGTCTTTATTTGCTGTGCGTTAATAATTACATTTTTACGATTGATGAAGTGATTTTGTGAAAATTTGGCACCACATTATTTTTATAAGTGATTAATTCGGTTCATGTTTACCTGCTGTGCGGCCATCATTACCTGAAGCTCGAGCAATTGCACGATTTAAAAACTATATTGATTTATCATACAGCTACGCAGTTTGCCACATGTAATGTAATGAATGCTGGTGTTGTACGCTTTGCGCTAATTGTTTATTTATATAAGGTCCTGTTTATACAAACGACTTATTTACGCGAAGTGCTCATGCGTATTAATATTTTTGAATATTATTATACGCTTTTTTTCTAATTTTTGACATTTGTCGTTGCAGCTTATCTCCGCCGACGCCGACGCCGGCATCGACACCGACACCGACACCGACGTCCTCGCGAGCCGCAGCCTCCGACACCGCCGACGACGACAACGACTCTGTTGGGGCGGCGGCGGCGACTGCGGCGACGGCCGAGGCCGTGCTGCCGAAGCGCGAACCGAGCGCGGAGGCTGTATGATATAGGGCCAAAGCTCGCGCCGTCCGCCAGCGCCGGCCCGAACCCCGAGCCGCGCCGACCGAGCCCCCCACGACCCCTACACGCCGACCCCTGCGACCCCGCCGCCCGCACCGCCCGCCGCACCGCCCTCCGCACCGCCC
>JAOPJD010000025.1:70431-81050 GCA_026167825.1 Papilio polyxenes | reverse complement strand
CTCCGCCGTCACACAGCGACACCCGCCGCCGCGCTCAAGAAGACGACATGGACGACCTCTGCGACCCCCTCGAGCTGTACGCCTTCCTCACACAGAGGTGCCGCTGGGATTCCAATTACGTCTTCGCGGAACCTAATTCTTCCGGGGATTAGAGATAGAGAGTGTTAGGTGAGCGAATTGAGTCCGTATTATCTCTCTTTTATCTCATTTAACGAAATTTGCTCTCTAACATGGATGCAAATGGATTATAAGTTACCATTTGAAAGGTGAATTAGAATAATAATTTAACAAGGAAACAATTAAAATATGTGCCGGCAAATACATTGACTGAATCTCTCATTGACATTGACATCGATGTTTACAGACGAGAGACAATACGAGCTCAATTAGTCGCTATTTAATTTTACCATTTGACATAACAAGATGTCTCACATACATCTTGACAACAAATACATAATTAACTTGAGCTGTAGGAATCTCTTTCTATTGCACGTTTACTATATTATCCATCCGCTTTTAATGTCCGTAGATAATCAAAAGAAATTAAAATTACTCAATTAGGTGTCAGGTCATCGGAAAGACGAGAGAATTTTTCACATAATAACCAGTTCCAACATATAATGCTTATGGAACGAATGGTTTTCATGTTGGATGTACTTTTTTGTAACATTCTGTGTATTGATGTTAGTATCTCGTATCAATATATTAGAGTAGAATAAAGTAGAGTTAGGAAACTGTTGCTGTCACATGACGTGAACTGGAGATGTGCGCACGAGACGCACACGTGCACAGATGCGCGTGCGCACGCATCATACATTCTCTAAAGAGTAACATAGATGGAGCGTTATTCATTTGGTATAGCAACAGTTATACAATACTAGTTAGTAAGTGTGGTTGTAGGTAGCGTTAACGAGTAATTAATGTTAAATGATATCGAACTTCCCCTCAGTTTGCGACTAACAACTAAGTTGATAGGGAGTCCTCTCAGAGACATATATATATTTTATTGTCTTCGTTGTTCGTTGTGTATACATTCCACCACAAAATCCAAAGACTGAAGCAAAAATTTAACTCTTTAATTATATATTTTTACAAATCCTGTTTACGCTCATATTTTTACTATTCGAATATTTTTTTGTACTTAGTGTTTAAATATTCTTTCATATCACAACAAGTAAAATGAAAATAACCTACTTTTGAATGCATTAATTTGACGCTTCATTATTATATATTATTATGTAAAATCACAATATTTATGTAGGTTTAGATGAAAGCATCAATATCATTTTTCTACTAAACTAACAAATATTTATATATTTTTTTATTTGACATGAAAATTATCGCTAATCAGTTGATAAAATAATATTTAAATTCATCGAAAATAAATCTCGTTAGTGGATTCTTTTTAGAGCGTATATTTGCGTTACAAATTTCTACGTTGAAATGAATGTAAGCGAAGGGTAAATAAATTAGTTAGGACAATAAATTTGTAATGAAGTGAAATGCAATAGAACAACAGCTGCACATAGAACTATTGAGCCAAAGTTATTCTTTTCTAAGTAACGTTTCTTGGACCGACGGAGTTCAACGATGATATATATAAAATAAACAAGTATATCCGTCTGTTTGAGTGTCAGTAGAACAGTCGCGTGTATACATGTGTAAATGCAGCAATTTAATTTTTATAATACATGTGATCAAAGTCGGTAGTTATCTGTAGTATGCGCTCGCGTTGTGTCAAACATTATATTTACTGGAACACGGAAAGCAAATGGAGCAGCTGTTTAGTAACTTTATGTTAGAAGTTAAAAAGATTATAAATTATTTGTTGCCATTAAATACAAACGTACAAATTTTTTTTTGTCACAAAATTAATGCTCGACGATGTGCGAACCAGAGCATAAAAGATAAAAGGCATAACCTTACAGTACAAAATACGATATCATGTATATTACATACATTAATTTACGTATGCTTTACTTAGGATTTAAGTTAATTTTTATATATAATATTATCTAACATTTAAGTTACATGACAAAAAAAATGGAACAATTTTATATACGTACAATTTTAGGTTACTTTTTTTATTATTTTTTTATACAATTTTTGTTTACAAGGGTTGTTAGGTATTGTATAGGTAAATTCGTACCTCAAACGTATCAAAATAATGTTTCTCGTATGTGATTAGATGAACATTGTCGTCTGCTAGCCATCCGTACATCCGTACATCCGCCACACACACCACACAACACATACACCACTATATTAGTGATGGCGTCATTGTTATCGTTTTTGGATGTAAGTGATATGAAATGGCTTAGCAGCGTTTATCAAAGCTTTAATTTAAGAAAGACTCGTCCCATCGTTATAAAAGTCGGTGAAACTTATCATAGTCATTAGCTCTCTTCAATAACATTCTGACGAACCGATAGCTGATAAGAAATATAAGCGGTGTACAATTGTAGCCATGTGAATACAACGCGACACATCTCCTGTCATCAAGCGTGATGATGTGAACTATTTCACCTTTACAAATTTAAATTTTTTATAGATTTTTTTAACTTGTGTTTTGGTGAATAGACATATTTTCAAAAGTAAGATTATAAAAAAAAAATGACGTGACGTTTCTTTTATAATTTAAAATGATACATTTTGTGACTGTATTTTATAGAATTCAGTATTAATACTCATCCAATAAATTAATAAAATGAACATTAGTAAGTAAACAACAGGACGTTGGCGTTTTGTTGCCGATCAATAAGCTCGTTGCAAAATATAGTTTTGTAAAGGTCAACTTTCAAGTCTTTGAATATTACCAAGTTTCGGGACGAACAAGTTTATATAAAATGTTTCATTTATAATTATACTAAAGGTAGAGTTAATTTAAAAAGGCCAGCGATTGTACACCGCAGTAGAGAAGAGATTTTATTATTTAAATTGTCCATATTAGTTGTATTATGAATATAATGAAGGTTTGGGTAAATAACAAACATTAACTTTAAGGGGTAATAGAACTAACAAACAAACAATAATAATAATTTGTTTTCTTTTACATTCCATTAATTTAAGTGTACGTAATCGACTTGATCACTTGTATATTATTTTTTTTTATAAAGATATTTATAATGTACTCGTAGAGTTAGTCGTCTTTATTACGTATTTTTTGATATTATCAAAGGAGATTATTATAAGGTTAACCTTAATTAAATACATTCCATATTTCGGTAGCTGTATTTATAGATTTAGCATACGATATTTTTGTTTACCAAATTATGTTTATACCAATGCTCTTACTTTGTAGTTGAAAACAGGGTGCGACTCCAGAATTGTTATTGGTCTGTCCGACTGTCCGACTGTCCGACTTGTCGGCCGGCGGGTGATGTCCACCTTTCAATTTGTCGGGGGCCTTTCAATTTGCCGTAGCTATATGTAGATCTTCCTTTTAATACTCAATGTTCGTGGCCAAGTCAATCATTTAGAATATATGTATTTATAATATCTATTACGAGATGAATTAATCATTTTCAAACGAATTAATATAATATTATGTATAATGGTTCATATCATTTAGGTATTTGATTTTTTTTTTTACTGAATTATCAACATTTTGGATGTTAATTTATAAAAATGCATTGTTTTTATAATAGAAAAATAATGGATATTGTGTCCTCCATTTTATTCTGTATTCCGATGTCACGTTTCTGTCTATTTTTTAAAAAATATTACTAATGTTAACTTGTCCAACTAATGGAAATGAATCTCTCTATAAGATTTTATAATATTTTGTGACTCCCTTTACTATTCTATATTCCGTCTTCAGATCTTTGTACATAATACATATTTCTACTGTCCAAGTATAATGGTGTGCTCAAATATTTGTTTTGATAAATGTTTTAACTACGTATACATTCGTCCGTGACAATTAGGTTATTAGAGATAGTAGTGGTAGCGTGTAACTTGTATAACATACCTAATCGTATTCTACTTACGGCTCAATCAATCTCTTGTCTATTTTTTATCATTATATTTATGTGTACGACTATATATATGTCCATTCATGTAGGACTAAACGTACTCTAATAGTTTGTAAGTATGTATCACTAACACTCACTTTTCAAAAGATTTTCTTCATATGTCAGTGTATCGATCCGGGCAATCCAACTTTTGGTTTATGAGGTGTACGAATTTTCATAGAGAACAATTTTTAAAAATGCAGTTCGTATCAAACACTACAAATGATTTATTATCAGGGTAAATAGGTAAAAAAAGGCTTTTATTAGGCGTCGTTTAAAAAAAATCAATCAAATATAAAAGCAATTTTTTCGCTACGATTAAATCTAAATTCAAAAGCGAAATATTTCGGGGAACAGCGTAATTTTTATTAGTAATATGATATATACTATAAGATTTTTTTTCCCAGTATAATCTCGTAAAAAAGGGGGAGTGAAAATACCATTTTTTGCAGCAGAATAAATAATAATTTAGATAAATCTTCTTGTTCACAATAAACATCAAGTGACATGTCAAGTTGTTTCCACTGCACACAAATGTTGCATTTGTGTCACGAACGGACAATAAAATACTGTCACTGGTACACTGGATCCAGTCCCAGTCCAGTTGACGTTAGTATGTAGAAGCGGGAGTGGGAGTGGAAATGGTGGGACTCCACACATATGTAAAGCGGTGTCGTCCGCTAGAGATGGAATCTCGTATAAAATTCAAAGGCTGCTATTGAAGGAATGTGATAATGAAAAAGGTTGCTCTAGAAATGATGTAGAACTTCGTATTAGAGAAGTGTAATGGATGTATAACATATTGGATAGAGAAGAGTTTGACGCATTATTCACCGGATTATTTTACATTTTACGATAATAATAATGTTCTAAATCACTCTGTACGGAAACAGTTGTAAACAGTTGTACGGTTGCTCTTATGTGTTGTGAAATTTTTGCTATAGGCGAGTTACAAACTTTTTAAGATATTGTATAAGTAAATTTATAGAAGTAGTTCCTCGAAATGGAAACAATTAGCACCGGGATACATCTTTTCTATACCTAAACGTGATCCAATAAAATCTAAATAATTTCAAACGGTTCATCGTTGCATGTTTTCATGTAAAGGATTGCCGGAAAATCTGATTACTTTGTATCGAGCTCTCTTTATTGTGATTATGTTGTTTAAGATAAATAATATACCGCTAGATGATAAGATCTTCTTTGTATACATCTTGGCCCGAGCGATGAACACTTTGCGTATGTTGTTTGTTTGTAATCGTCTACAGATTCTTCTATTAGATTTAAATAAACTATCTCTGATCGGACGATGTATTTGTAAATGTCAATGTGTAACCGCCAATAATAATCTTCCACTATAAATTGATACCCCCCACTTTGTCCTACACTCAGAGGTACGGTCTTGGACCGGGGACAATGCCTTGTCGTGTCGTGCAAGTCGTCGTAGTGGAAGATTATTTGAACTAGTTTGTATTACTTAACGTACTCATTCAGTATTTGTGTCAGTCGAATTCAAATGTTCAAATAAAGTGAAAAAATGACCGCATATTATTTATTTATTTTTATTGTTGAATATACCAATATGAATATGATATCTAGAAAACATTCCAATAATTTTAAAATTATAAAAAAATTTTGATTTACATGTTTTTTTAATCCATTTATATTTTGTATTTTTTATTTGTACCCGTTTCATTTCAATGATGTATTTTACAACTTGAGTATTCAAATAATAAATTATACTTTGTCATTTGAGTTGTATTTATTTTAGTTTCTATTTCGTTTTTATTGGTTCTTTATTCATCATACTTTTTACCCCCATCCCCCACCCTCCAACACCACTCGCTGCGACCTCTGCGTCGCACCGAGCATCTTTGAATATCCTTTATGGAATACATTGACAGACGAACGAGCTGATCGTTCTTGCCTGATCTCTGCCTACCGTTATTGATGGAGAAAAGAATAAACAGAACAGAATATATTTATTCCTTATAATATCCATCCCTTCCCCTGTCAAATTCACCTCCTGCTCCCATCATTCTGTTATCAGGAAATAGGAGGAAAGAAATAATCGGGCCTACGGTACTACACTCTTCAGCCGAGACTAGTAAATACACTTCTACTTGACGCTTGAATCTGTTCGGAGGCGATCATGGTTCAAGGTAAGTGTGTGTTAACTTTCGGTGTGTTTCAAAAAAGAACAAAGACACTTGACTTGTGTTTAACAGTTAATACTACTCGCTGTAGTTGATGTGTTAATGTACAAAAGTAAACTTGACCATATTTGTGGTTCAACAAATTGACAATATGTAGGAAAACAAAATAAAATCTCTTTTTGGACAATGAAATAGTAGCATTTTAAATAGAAACTTAAAGCCTTATCCAATATGTACCGCTCCGAACTCTGGCGTAGTCGGTGAGGGTTTCAGTGGGCCCCGTGGCCGCCACAACCGGACATTTGTCGTAAAGGTATTTGTAGCAAACACTTTTAACATCTTGCACGGTAATGTTATCTATGACATTGATTCCTTCGTAGACCGGGAGGTAGCAGCCTCTGTACAGGAGGGAGCGCCCCACTCGATGCGACGTCCTCAATCCGCTCTCACTGATGGATAGCCATTTAGTTTTCAACTGGTTTTTAGCTCTATCCAGCTGCTCCTCGGTTATCATATTGCACAAGTTCATCCATTCGTATTGCAACAACGAAACCATATCGTCCAGCCCCAACCTCGAGCCGACAAAGTAGGCGCCCCAAAGGGCGGTGTCTTTGTAAGCTATGTAAAAAGACTTGTACGAATCACATATGTCGTGGTAGGAGGCGGCACGCGCGACGCTTGTGCCGTGCGCCAGCCCGCCGAGCTGCGCCTTGTCCCAGCCGCCTACCACCTCCTTGGCCAACGTCATCACATTGTAGTCGGCATGGCAGTATGAGGGGCCCTCCATCGCGACGGCCACGTGGGCCATGGGCTGCGCGTCGTTCCTGTACCGCAAGTCAGCCCCTGTGTATCTGCACTGTGCTGATTCATCGCGCTCCACGTGCACCATTTTACTCAGATACTTGTTCGATAGTTCTACTATCTCATTGTGTTCCACTCCACCGATAGCTGTTACTACCATATTCCTTGGTGTAAATCTCTGGTATAAAATTCTACTGAGCAGTTTAGAATTGAACTTGGAAACATTGTCGCACGGTCCTAGCACGGACTGTTCTAAAGGAGTACCTTGAAAGGCAGTCATATGCAAATAGTCAAACAGGATGTCGCTATAATTTTTCTCATATTCTTGTATTTCCATAGAAAGTAAATGCTTCTGCGCTTCTATTACGTTATATTCCAATTTGTTGTTAAATATACACTCGAATAAAATTCCTAAAATTTGGGGAACATCCGGCGACAAGCATTGTGTGAAATAACCAGTCATTTCGCGCGTAGTAAAACTTTTGAAGATAGCGCCAGCGCACGAGATCGCATTCCGGAGTTCAGTCCTGGATCTAGTCTTGGTGCTTTGGAAAGCAACGTGCTCGAGGAAGTGCGTGGTGCCATGCTCCTCGGCGCTCTCATAGCGCGGCCCCGCGTTCACGTAAAGCCCGACGGTCGTGTGTTCGCTCGCCCGCTTTTGTGTACCGATCGTCAACCCATTTGACAATTTTGAGACTTCAATTTGTGGCAAATTTCTGATAATGTTTATATACGATATCGTTTCTTTAACACAAGGGCTCTTGAGTCTAGCTAGTCTTCTGTAGCTAGTATAATACCGCCTCGCTATTTGCCACACGTCGAGCATTATTTAATTTTATATTCGGTGTCTATTGACAGTTTTCAATAATATTGGTTATTTTTTCTTCTTAAGAACCAAAGAGTATATAAATACATACTTCGTAGTAAAAAATTATTTTTAACCGTGCAGTTGGATCGCCCCGGATCCGTCGTTGGAAAAATATCACGCATAATGAGATGAGTTATGAGATGTAGGTTAATTTGTTAATGTGTTTGCATGTATCAATTTAAATAATAAGTAATAACTACTGGAACTAATGCTATAAGCTGCCAATCAAATGGGGAGAAAAACTACCTAATGCTCACTATAGATGTCAGCATTATCAAGATTGGATGTAGCTACTAGTAGAACTAAGTAGTCTGTGGATCGACTTCTGTAAAATGTCACTCATAAAATTCAATATATAATATAAATACTTCATAAGTTATTTATAGTAAAATATTATGCGTAATCTTTTTTATGTAACAAAAAAATCACTAGAAGGAGTTATATAACTTTTGTCAGATGGCAGCCGACTCTTAACACAAGCGCCACCTACTGAGAGCTTTCAATTTTTCTTCAGTCCACAGTCCACTGTAAGTGTGTCTATTATGGATGACTAGTTTCTTTCTATTCCTACCTTATTCTTTAAAACTACATAAAGAAAAAAAGACATTAAAGCAAAAAATGAAGTGTTGAATACCAAAAAACAGAAAAGAAATGTATTTAATATTTTTTTTTATAAAAGAAGGGGACAAACGAGCAGAGGGAACACCAAGGTGTTCATATATTTGTTAATATATTTAATAATTATGATAATAAATTGATGATATATCGATATAATTGATAGTTGTTAGTTATATGTACGTGCAGTTAGATACTATGACAACTTTGTTTAATTAATTCGATACTTCGTAGTTCGTAGTCGCGTCGGTTGTCAAACTAATCATCCATACATACATTATACATATACATACATAGACACATTATAATCAATCATCATACAACAACAACTTTATATTTAAAAAGGTTGGTCGACTTATGAAAACCTCGTTAGAAATAGATTTAACGATAAAAAAAACATTGTGAGCTTTCAAAGTGTCCAAAACAAATATTTAAAAACATATCAGACTGTCGATTTTTGTTGGATTTGTGATTTCCACTTAGAAAATCGATTTTATACGCTAAAAAAATATTAATCAAGTGAAAACCGTGTAATTTTTACATAAATGTTTAAATTATTCAGGCGGTCAACGTGTACATTTTTACTACAAAATGTCCGTCATTATGAAACGTACACATCTGTGTTAAAGAATGGGGTTAGAGTTGCCGTCGAGGAGACGATCTCGCCCTTAGTTTGCCTTTCGCTCTTTATACAAACGGGATCGAGATTCGAAACGGCAGAAAATAATGGCATCAGCCATTTCATAGAGCACATGGCCTTCAAGGGATTTGTGTCCATGAAGAAAAAACAATTGGAGGAATGCCTGCAGAGCATAGGGGGTCATATCACTGCCCGCACCACGCGAGAGTACCAGTCGTTCTCTGCACTCGCGCCCGCCCGCTACTCCGCGCAGCTCGTCTACATCATGTCACTTATTATCACTAATATAGAATTCGCTCATTGTGACATTCAAGAAGTGAAAAAAGATATCATAATGCAATTGAAGGACCGCGAGGCGTCTCCTGAGCATGTAACATTTGACTATTTGCATCAAGCGGCGTTTCAAGAAACACCCTTAGCATATAATGTGATCGCTCCCCTTACAAACCTAGAAAATTTCGACGAAAACGAGGCATGTAGTTTCTTAAAACAACGTTACCATCCTGAAAATATAGTGCTAGCTGCGTCCGGAGGAGTGGCGAAAATGGATATAATGAGCGAGGCTCAGAAGAGGCTGAGTCACGTGGTCATGGAGCCGAGCTCCTCGGGAGCGTACGATGCATGTCGCTACACGGGCTCCTCGCTGGTGCTCCGCGATGATTCCATGCCTTTCGCGCACGTCGCTATAGCCGTCGAGGTACCCGGCTACGAGGACCCTGATTACTGGCCCCTCTTCGCAGCGAGTTGCATTCTGGGTGTTTGGGAGCGGAGTCAGGGCGGCGGCGAGACGAACGGCTTTATGTTGTCGCGGGCGGCGGCGAGCGGACTGTGTGAGCTATATGAACCGTTCTACATCGCGTATCGAGACATCGGCCTCTGGGGCGTGTACTATGTTGCCGAGAGAAATGTTTTGGACGGACTTTTGCACAACGTACAACATCAGTGGATGACTTTTTGCACGAGCGTCACCGACGTCGAAGTGCAAAGAGGTATTAATTATGCAAAACTTAAGCTGTCGAAGGAAGTCGAAGGCTGTGTAAGGTCTTGTTGCGATCTCGGCCTTCAGATATTGTACAACTGCGCAAGATCCAGTATAAGTGACAAGCACAGAGCAATGAGCCTTGTCAACGTCGACACAATTAAGAGAATCGGGCAAAAGTATATTTATGACAAATGTCCGGTCATATCTGCAGTAGGGCCGACCGAGTGTCTAACAGATTACAGCAGGATTAGGTCTGAAATGTATTGGTTGAGGTATTGAAACTGGGAGATCTTCAAATTTATTAGTAAATTAGTTGTTGCCGACGACTTCTTCCGCATCGAAATAAAATAAATATTGAAAATTTATAAATATAGGAATTATATGCAAAACTAGCTTTTTCCCGCGACTCCGTTCCCGCGGAATTTAAAAAAAGAAAGGAAACAGGATAAAAAGTATCCTATGTTCGAATCCTGGTTCTCAACTACATACCCATGAATTTTGAGCCAAATCGGTTCAGCCGTTCTTGAGTTATAAATAGTGTAAC
>JAOPJD010000025.1:49504-62666 GCA_026167825.1 Papilio polyxenes | reverse complement strand
GATTCGAGAATGGTTTAGATTTACAGTTTTTTTTTTTTAATTCCGCGCGGACGGAGTCGCGACCGACAGCTAGTATACATATATGTTTTCAATAATTAAAAAAGAATCCCTGTGTATTTTATAGGTCTCCTCTCATGTTATCGAACGGACTTTCCGAAAAACCTATCTGATATACAGGTTATATATCAAACTGCAGATCAAAAGCTTCACTCACGGAGTTTAAGTATAACTTAAGCCTATTCTATGGTATAAAGTTAAGAGATATAAAGTATAATATGTCATTTCATTTTTTGTAAAAAAAATATGTAAAAATCAGATTTTGGACCGAAATTAGTGCGTGAGTTCAAAATATTGTACATAATATGTTTACCGCAGTATATTTTATCTTCAATCAGAAATCAAGCCTAATAATTCGACTTTCGTATTCAACTTTATTTCGGCTAACTCACATAAAAACAAAATTTGACATGCAAAGATAATAATGTTTTTACCCTAATAATGATTTCTACAAGTTATTCTAAAATTGCGTTCATGTCTGAACAATAAACAATAAAAAAAAATCATTCGCCTTGCATTTCTAAATTTATGGCTATATTATAAATCTGATTTTCCCAACGTTGATATATCAATACGGCGAAAAGTACCGAGTCTAAGAAAGGACTTTACGAAAATCTCCCCTAGATTCTTTTAACAGAAATACTTTAGAAAAGACATGATCACTATTCAATACAAATATTTAATTACGGGATTCGGTTTATCTACACATTTATCATGTTAAGATCTAGAATATCGGGCCTTGAAATTTTGCATAGACCTTTCTACGTAGTAACACGTAAGCGAGCCCCAAGAAAAGATTTTATAAAATTTATTTTCTAAAGATCTATAATATAGTGTAAGGTCAATTTTGAATGGAGATGTGTTATTCTTTCAACAGAATAACTTAAAAATATACATAAACACTTTTTTAAAAGGTTTTTTTTTAAATCGTGTAAAAATAAGGTCTGGTGTAAGTTTGTTTTAGACTTTTAAACTCCACGAGGACAAAGTCGCGGGAAACAGCTAGTGATTTATAATTTACCAATCACTAATTACTAGCTGCTAGCTTTTTCCTAAAATATATAATAAACAAAGGCCACATTGCCGCATTGCGTGCGCTACCTCCATAAAATATGATACATTGACTTTCACAATAAAAAGTACCTTTAGCTGGAAGCTCATCCGTCAAATACGTAAATCGATCTAAGTTCCTCTCGGAAGTAAACAGAGCGCGTGCGTGGGTGCTTGGGAAGGTGGGTGTGAGGGGTGCGGGACGCGGGGGCAGTGTATAGGTCAATGACCCGCCCGGCGAGGTGTTGCGCAAGCGCCGCTCAGATCGCTCCCGCAGCAGCAACACCTCTCTTCGCACGCTAGGCTTTTACGTGCAACTTAAGGTTTGATACGTTCTAGCATTTTTGCATTGCTTGGTTCTTCTAAAATAATGAAGTATTATCTCCGCAATAACATCTATAAATAAGGTTTGATATCATAGCAGTAAATTACAACGTCTCATTATACAAAACATATAAAATACACTCTCATTTAAAAAATAAAATAAAGATGAGAGTTCTCATATTGAGGTCAAACAGCCAGAAGGTACAGTAGCATCTGTTGCCAGTATGTAGGTAATAGCTTTATTATATACGGCTCGTGTTAAAATTAATTACAAGGCAGATGCGCCTGCAGACGAGAAATGTTCCGGGAGCTTAACAAGAGGTTACCAACACTGATAATGCCCGCAGCAACATCTGTCATACGAATGGACCAGCTTGACCAGTAAATACCGTGACTTCATAGAAGACACGCGTCAAATAGAATTGAGTTTCGTCTGACTAGCCAGGTGCACGCGGTCTTATTATAAGTCCATAAGTCTTTCCCATTCTTTTTTGGTAGAAAAGGGTAGAAAAGTATATACATTGTCTTCTTTGTTGCAGATGCCTTTAGTGAGCGGTCACTTGGCATCAGGTCAGCCGCTCTTGGCTTGCTCTTACTTAGACCACATCTACTACTCGTATAATAACAGCATAGTATTTCAGTCGACAGTCGTACATTTCGATCTCTAACTGTAACATAATATTTCGTTGCCAGGGGAAGAAAGTTCCTAAGTTTGTTCAGATTAATTTACAAAAAATACCGATCAAAAAAAAAAAATTGACCTATATTAGAACGCAGAAAAATAGTGAGTACTGCAAATGGGTAGCGGGTAGTGGGGCGATGTGTGCGGGGAACAATGTGTGCTAGCTCTACCTCACATACTTATAAAATTTCCTCAATGTAGATGATCATAAAGTTCCAGTTTCGATGATCATGCAAGAAAAGCAAAAAGACTGCAATCAGCTGATAATATAATGTGTACATAATAAACGTGTAAGCAAATGCGAAGCCAGTTCGTGTTCTAAGCATTGCGAGGTGCAAGCTCATCGGACTGCAGACAGTTCCCTAGAGAGCAATACTGCAATGGAAATAGGCGAATATTCTATAACATAGAATGGACAGAAACTCGGCATAGGGCTGCGCTACGTGCGAGCGAGATGGACTAACGGTTTGTACAGGTTCAACGATCGACTCTTGCGCAGTTTGTTGAACTGCAATCGTCGCTTTGAAAACTTCTTAGGGCTGTGCAAATAACTTAGAATACAAGCTAATAGTCTTAAAATAATAATGTTAACGCAATAAGCTTAATGACGGACATCACATTTTAGATCTCTAGAAAGCTCAAGCTAAAGAAAAGAGCACACCGAGCACACTGTGTTTATAGCGGTCATTCTGCCCCGACTCCTCCTCGCCACAGAGTCTTAAACTTGTCCTTACAAAGATGGTGTAACACGACTCAAAATCTTTCACTTGCGATGTCTACGGTAAATTGTACATGTTAAGTGGCAAGACCGAGCCATCTAACCTGCTAAGCAGATGTACTACAGTGGGCTAAGAAGTTTGGAGTAGAGGATGTACTCATCGAAGACCAGCTGATTTGGTGCGCTCCTCAGACTGTCTAAATCTGTACTTAATTAAAAACTGAAACAGGGTAAGTACAAATCTGGCGGTCAGTTCTTAATATACAGAGATCAGGAAAGATGTTATCAAGTGTCGAGTAACTGCATGAGAAGCACCTGTCAATAGTTGGAAAGCTCAACAAAGACGAGGATGGCGCAACTCTGTTAACTCGACTGTTACACATATGGAAATCTGACGAGCACAAGACCTGGATGCAAAACAGCGATTAGAAAATTTCGAACTAAGCCTTCCTATACCTACTCTTACGATTCTTCGGACCGGTTGTACATGCGACCGCCATGTGACCGGATCTTCAAAACTAAGTTCGAATTTGCCTGTCACTTCGCCGTTGACGTACTTAGCTAGGGAGGACATCAATACGAATAGACCGTTTCAAAAAGTTTAGTTTATATGAAATTACATAAAAATGATATTTGAGAGGAAGTAGATCTCATAAAATGCTAAAGCAAATCAGCGACGGAATATCTCTATTATTTACGGTCTTACACAAAACACTTTTTTTTTAGTAAAAGCAAAAAAAAAATGAATACGTTATTGCGATACTGTGATTTCGGTTTTAATATTGTTAAGTAAACAACAAACGCATGTTTGTTGTTTGAGGAGCATACAATATAGTTTAAATATGCCTTCTCACAATATCACTCATTCTGACTATTCAAAAAATATCACGTTTTTAATAATAAGATCAACGGACGTTTCTACAAGGGTATTATTGGATGGCAATCGGGAACTGGTACGTAGGCATATCCTTTATCACCCGGGTGAAGCCGTCGGTAGTCTGCACTAATATTATTCATTGTTTGCATTGAATAGGCTCCGAAACCACTGAGCGATTCGAAAAATTCTTTCACTATTGGGAAGCTACACTATCCACGGGTGAAATAGGCTGTATTTATTACTAGACTTTTTTATTTCGCTCAAACGCAGTCGCGGGCAAGTGCTAGTAATAAAAAATAGACAGTACATTTTACTGAAAATTTTAGTTCCGATGACTGAAAAGTATACCTAATAATTATGTAAGTAGTTCGATGAGGACAGTAATCATGACCAGCCCTGGCGGCTTGAAGGCGCGCGACGCTGCGGCGGGGCGGCGGGGCGGCGGGGCGGGGGAACCGCGACTCGTTCCGCGCTTAACGCAGTTCGCGGAAGAAAGCACCACCCGGTTATGTAACTTGTTATTTATCGTCCATCTGCATGGAACGTCGCACAGCCTCCGCCGCCCGTCGCCCGCCGCCTGTTGCCCCCTCTTCCTAATTATGACCAATCGAAAGCGGAATCGCCTACAAATTGGCATAGGTTATGATTTTTTTAATCCTTAAAAATATTCGCATACATTACGAGTAATAGCAATTATGGTAATGTACTTAATTCATTTTAAAATAACAACTTATTGACTTTATTGAGTTTATTATCGAAATTATCTAAAGGCAGCATTTCAGGATCGTCCAAATGCTCTTTTTGACTGTTCCATATTTCATTTTGGTGAGAACACTGAAGTAACTAGACAATGTCAACGAGCTTTAGACTCTCGAATTCCCCAAAGAGAGTATTTTTTTATAGTTTAAGATCGCTAACGAGCAAAGTCGCGAAACGAAATTGAGTATACAGATGTAAGATACATACATATGTCTCTACTTACATAAATACATCAAATTTAATTCCCCTTCCCATCCTGTCCTTAATAAAATAGGATGGTAAGGGGAAGAGGACTAGAATAGACCTCCGACACACACAAACACCTATCAGACGAATCGCGGAAAGACTTTCACTTCACGCCTCAATAATAAATTAGTTTTGCAGGCCTTACAATTGAATAATAGGTGATTTGTGAGTGCAGTACAGGCTGCGGAGGGCGGCGGAGCGGCGGCGGGCGCGGGGGGAGCCGGTCGTGCCGCCGTGCCTTGCAGGGTGTGCGGCGACAAGGCCTCCGGCTACCACTACGGAGTAACGTCTTGCGAGGGCTGCAAGGTACGCATTCTCTGGCTGATACCTAACACCTGACAACTGAGGTGGCGCTGGAAAGCGCGTTGTCAGCGAGCGCAGTTGGCATAAAGGGTCGATCGTTTTGCAGGGCTTCTTCCGGCGAAGCATCCAGAAGCAAATCGAGTACAGGTGCCTGCGCGACGGCAAGTGCCACGTCATCCGCCTCAACCGCAACCGCTGCCAATTCTGCCGCTTCAAAAAGTGTCTCGCCGTCGGCATGAGCCGCGACTGTGAGTAACCACTGGGACAGCCTCCGCATTTGAACGGTC
Source organism: Papilio polyxenes (assembly GCA_026167825.1). NCBI lineage: Eukaryota > Metazoa > Arthropoda > Insecta > Lepidoptera > Papilionidae > Papilio > Papilio polyxenes. The sequence goes on along the minus strand of JAOPJD010000025.1, from coordinate 57,363 downwards.
TGTGCTCTGCTCCTAACTATTCCTGCCTAGCCATACCAATGCAATCTGTTATTTATTACTTTCTCTCATACACTGGTCACTAGTGGTGAGCGTGTTGAACTGTGGCGAGACGCTGCCCTGTGCTGTAGGTGATGATGATGATGTGCTGTACTGAGTGATGTAGTATACATATACAAGCCACCACCACCACCACCCCCACCACCACCACCACCACCACCACCACCACAATAGGAATCATTTTATATATGCTATCGATTTATTTATAATACATATTATGTTCTCTTCAAAAATGTATTCCAGATCCAGAAATATTTTTCAGTCAACATTTATATTGTTTGAGGTCATCTATCGGCCACTTTGTCAAATAACTGATTTTTTTCCTACATCACATATTTGAATCTGTATGTATAAATTGAAAACATCAGCACGGCGAAAATGTTTTACTCCGTTGTTAAAGTTCATAATATAATAAACCTATTTATATATTAACAATATTATTTCATCGTACACTATTCACGACTGCATCACGTTGTTAACTCGTCGACTTCCCGTGCTATTCACGTCTATCTTTGTTACCTTTCTTTTTCTTAATCTAAAAAGACAAAGGTCTTGGTGGCCAGTATGCCTCTTTGGCAGTGACATTTAGTGCGTTTGTTCAGCGGTGCGGTACGGACGAGTGCCGAAGCGGTCACGCGAGGGCGAGACGATGCCAGAGCAGGTGCGCACACACAACGAGGCGGGCGTAGGCGAAGTCGCGGCAGCCGGTGCGGCCCCGGGCTCGGCAGCGCCCGCGGCAGAGTCTATAGTCGCGATGCCTGGTGAGGCCCGTTCTGAAACAACTCCTGAGCCCGGGGAAGGGGACGGGGACGCGGACGCGGGGTTAGAGGCTGAGGCGGACGCGGAAGCAGAGGGCGGGGGAGAGGAGCCGGCGCAGGAGCTGGCGCGGGTCGTGCTGGCTGCGCACTGCAACAACAACACGTACACGGACGAGCTGCGCCGCTCTTTACACAACCATTCCATCATTGTGCTCGACGACTCCGACAACGAAGGTTACGAGTTGTCATTTTTGGTACCTTTAACTTCAATTTAACTTGATATATTTCATTTGAACATATTGTGAACAGCGAGTGGCGGCGAGGCAGCTTCGTTGTGGCACCGGCTGGCGGCGCGCATGACGCCCCATGTACACGAGGTGGTCGGCTTCGCCAAGCGCCTGCCGGGCTTCTATTCCTTACCTCAGGACGATCAGCTTATACTTATAAAGGTATTTATTTACTCATTTATTCAGGTATCGTTATTGAATCGTATCACTACGGGGCAGTAGACAAAATAAGAAAGTAGTCATAAGTTCTTATGTAGAATTTTTGCTTAGCGACACAAACGCTTCAGATCGCAGGGCGAGTTTCTGCAATTGTGTGTAATTTTAGCGAATAACAAACTCGCAGAGTGCCGCAGAATTTTTTATGCGTATGTGCTGGCTGTAACGTTGCTGTTAATTTTTCTTGAATCATTATTAAATATGTATTGGTAGGTCTTTTTCATTAACAGTAATACCGAATACTACTACTTACGCTATGAAAATATTTGAAAGCAATATTTCGTCGCGATAAGTGGTAATTGTGTGTGTAGCTGTGAGTTTTCACTGCCGAAACATATTGTAATCCCTCAAATTCTGTTTCATTAAACAGATATAACAATAGGTTTGTTTGCGGGTGTTTATGTAAACGCAGCTGAGCCCAGCTGAGCGCAGCTGAGCATAGCAATGCGTGTTGTTCACAGATGGGGTTCTTCGAGGTGTGGCTGACGCGAGCGGCACGGCTGTCGACGCCCGCGCGGCTCGTCTTCGACGACGGCACCGCATTCACGCACCGCCACCTCGAGATACTTTACGATGTTAGCTACAACTTATTATCTTCTTCTTATCTATCTATATATATAAAAGAAAGTCGCGTTAGTTACACTATTTATAATTCAAGAACGGCTGAACCGATTTGGCTGAAAGTTCATGGGTATGAAGTTGAGAACCAGGATTCGGACATAGGATACTTTTCATCCCGTTTCCTTTTTTTAATTCCGCGGGAACGGCGTCGCGGGTGAAAGCTAGTACATTATATATATATATAATCTTAGTAATGTCATAAATGTAAACCTTTGGAGTTTTTCTATTTGTTCATTACGAGGGTAAGGAGTAGAGAATGAGAGACGCCGGTATTTAACGTGACGTGATGTTTTAACTATTAAATCTTTGACAATAATTAATTTTTTTTTATACTGTATGTAATATGGAAAATCTTGTCGCTTGTAGCGAAAAAACGATTTTTAAAATTCCTGTTTCTTTATGCGGCTGTCAGTCTGTCGACAGTTCCTTGGTTGGTAGGGCTTTAAATGCAAAATTGTAACAAATGATTTATGACATTATTGTGTGGTCTAAAGGTATACATTTTAATGGCCTCATATTCAATAAGGGATGTTTTGAAATAGCAATATAAACGCCATATTTGATGCCAGCTATAAACTTTGGCCGAAGCTTGCCAATTGAGTGTGTGAAATTTTTTTTTCTGTGAAAAATGGAAAGATCATCTATAAGTTTTATAGCAAAACAATTTTTATTTTTCGCAATAATTAATAAGTTATATCAAAATCAAAATAAATTTTTGAATCCAGTACCGAAGACGCGCCGAGAACTCCCGAACGAATCCGAGCGCGTGTGACGTCATACTGTTAGTTTTTACTCGTATTAGTATACAGAGATAATAAGTTTTATTTCATTTACAATGTTTTTGTCAACTTGACAGCTGACGAATAATAGCTGTAAACGATGCATTTGGGTATGTTCCGATATGCACTGCACAGTGCTATCACTGTAGAAAAAATCGTTCTGTTATGGACTGCCAGTATATTGCCGCAGTACCCTAGGGAATATATGACGTCATAAATCGCCGCCTTAATCTACTGTGAGCACTGGCGTTTTCGAGGTCAGGTACTCGCAGTACCTTGATCACGTGATCAGTCAAAACCACTCGAATGCCTAACGTTTTATAAACAAAGCTACAGTTTAATCAGAAAATTTTAAAGTTCTGTAATTAGTTTGGATTAATAAATAAAACAATGGAAGAATTGCAAAAATTAACCTTATTAGACTGTGTTGATAATGAAAAACATATTCTTTTTTATGAAAAAGTACTTACTTTTATTATATTATAAATTCAATTTACGATTAATATTAATTAAAATATTTTTAATTTGACAGTACTCCAAAACAGTTTTTTTAATGTATTAGAAACTTGAATACACTCATTTGAATGCTGTGTCAAAAAATGCTGCTAAAAGTATACGGGATTGCGTTCCGTTTTAAATCGTAACCCGTATAACTGGCTATAAAGGGACACTGTACAGTGGTCGCAGAGCATATCGGAACATACCCATTATGAATTTGCTAAACATTATGACGTCACAAGTATTGTGGCTATCGTTCACATTCACGTGACTATATTTTAATTTTAAATCGCTTGTAATTAATTGAAAAAAAATATTTTTCGTTTTTCACGTTACATATCGATAAAATTAATAATTAAGTTTTAAAATATATATAAAAAATAAATATTAATTTTTTTTCACACTCCCAATTGTAGGCATAATATTAATACAAGTGAAGTGCAACTTACTGTCTATACGTTGGGGAAGTTTATGAAAGTGTAGACAAGTTTAAGACAATGTAAACAAGTGATTAATTTTTACTGGCGCAAGGACCAACGTATAGACACCATTGGCAAAGAGCGCGCGAGTGCCTTTGATTTGTGCAGACAAACCGACACCGCTCCGAATTGAGGCAAGTTTTGACAAGCTACGCCAAATGAGCCCCATACACGTTGGAGCTTATGCACGTGCTGGAGCGCGCAAACGTTTGCACGAGTGACGCCGAGCGATATCTAGCAATGCAAATGTACTGTTTACACGTTGGTATTCGCTTTAACTCGGCAAGGCTCGGCAAGCCTCGGACAATGTGTATTGTGAGAGTTATGTATGATTTTGTATGAAATTATGCATCTAACAAATATAACATCGATGACTTTTACCGATTATAGCTATTTACATTTTTATTTCTGTAAGCATGAAGTACGTATTAAGAAACGTGCAAACCTAAAGGGGTCTAGGTAGAGAGGACGCGGCGGTAGTTTGAAGTGCTTCTTGATGTACTCGTCGTCCAGCAAGGGGAAGTCCGGGGCGCCGGCGGAGGTTGCGGAGGGCGCGGCAGGCGCGGGTGGCGCGGCAGACGGCGGGGGCGCGGCCGTGCCCGCGCCGTCGCCTCGCGGCACCAGACAGATCAGCGGCAGCCTGCCCTGCTGGCCGCCGGTCGGACATTGACAACAACTGCAAAACGTTTAAAACATTATGACTTATAATCTACTTCTCCGGCTTTATAAAGCGTTCCCATAATCAAACAACTGTATAAAGAAACTCTAACCCTGCCATCGCAATAATTATATTGTTATATTCTGTGCACCTAAAATTTATAAATTGATTTCATTTTTTGTTGCCTTTTTTTCTTAATGCCTTAATCGAACCCTGAAATTAAGTTACATTATTATTTTTATAAAATATTTTAAAAAAAGCTATTGGCTGCGTTGACTTAAGAAATTTGACACTTCATTATTTTTTAATTGATATTTGGCGTGTTGTATATTCAACCTGGCCATTTATAAAGACGAAAAAGTTTTTAAAAATGCAGAATAATCAAAAAAATCATCACCCTTCCACGAAGGAGTAAGCTGTTTTCTTGATGAACCCTAATACGAAACTGTTGGGACATACCACTGGAGACAGAGCAATCCATATCCAGGCTGTGGGGAACATCGTGGTGATGGGTATGGAATTTAGCGACCTGTCGACTACAGATAGAACGCGGACGGTAAAGATGGTTCCAAAGAATTCCTGTTTCCTGTTTATCCCTTCATCTGTCCGTTAAAAGTATAGATATCGCAATTGCAATCCATTACTGTATTGTAACATATGACTTTTGACAGCGGTCCGCTTTAAAGGTATAAGCGAGACGATGACAACGACGTTCATAAAAGGCTTCCTCGGCCGGGCGCCGGGTGAAGCGCGGTGGGCGGCGATTTAAACTTTCATTTTGCCGATAGCTCCCTATTGACTCCATCGTTTTTAAATAAAGGGAACTTAGCATCAAACAGACAAACAAGCCGTTTATTAATCCCCATCGGGCGTTCAACGGTGGAGCGGCGCCGCGTGCGCGCCGCGTGTCGGCCGCCTCCTCGGGGTGCGTCTTTGACGTCTCGTCCCGCAGTTTTCACGCATCCTCGATTAATCTACGAGCCATTTACGACTTTGAGTCGTTACGTTTTGTGTCGAAGTATATCGGAGTGTCGGCTCGGCCGCGTTCGCCGCTGCGCCGAGCGATGTACAGACAAACAGAAAGACGGACACACGACTACAGATTTATCGCCCGGAGGTATAATTTTATTGGTTTGGCTTGGTTTCCCTACGAGCAAAAAGTTTCTATTGGTTTCCTAGTTTCCTAGGAACTAACCACTCGAGCGGCTCAAGATAAATATTGCGGACAACCTTATTTATCTTTGATTTGATATTAGAATACAATTGGGAAAAAGTTTGTCAGTCGGGTAAAGAGTAAAAATGCAATCTGTACCTACAGTTAATATTGGTGTACACGATGTATTATAACTTTACTTATAAAGATTTACTTGTCCGTGTGCCTTTCTGTATATTTCGGGTAATCTCCGAAACGGCTCGACCGATTTTAACGAGACATTTAATGAAAGATAGCTGACGTATGTACTTATGTATGTGAGAGTAACATAAGCAGTTTCTTGTTTATTCCACTGGGGTCCAGGATATGTGCGTTGTGTATATGGGGCCCGAAGATAATACTATTTGTGTTCCCCTTAAATGTTAACTAACTGCCACCTATAATAAAATATTACTGATTAGTATTTTGTATTTATTTATGTATGCAGTATGCATCTACATCATCGTACATTGAAATTTGCAAGAAAACCTACACAGTTACCTATTATAATTTATGTTAAATTATCAATGGTATACTTGTTGTAGTATACTCGTACTACACTTAACATTTAGTGTTTTATCTTAGTTATAATACATAAACCAAGTATATAGTGCATATTAATTGAACTTGACATTTGGGAAATTTTCGATTACTAAATAATACGGAAATGAGCGTCCGCGGCTCAGGGGTTAAGCGCTTCACCTGTAATCTGAAGGTCCTGGGTTGGAACCACACATTGTATCGTTGTGTTTTTTGATTTTCGATTTACTTATGTATATTTAGCTGACCTGTATGTAACCTGATGTAACCTGCTCATATCTGCGAAGAAATTAAAAGACATGTGTGAAATCAACCAACCCTCACTTCGCCAACTTGGTTGACTAAGGCCTAGTCGACCCTAACTTAACGTACCCTAGGTTCCGCGCCCCTCAATAGGGACGTATAGTGGGCTGATGATGATGATGAATAATAACAATGCACAGGATCCATCACTCGAAATTGTCGATAATGAGACTTTTTTGCCGCAGAAGAATGTTGAGCGAGGACTTTTAAGTACCCACATATTAACCGCGAAGTAGGCTGCCTCCGCAGGACAGGAGTTGGCTGTACAGGACAGACGCCCGTATCTGACCGGGAGAGCGTATAAAAAGAGAAAGAGCTCCACAGCAGGTACTATAAGATTAGTAACAATGTAAATAGTAAAAATGACTAAAAACAATCAAAACTGATCCAGAAAAGTTAAAATAATGATCATCGTTGTGGCGATACTGTAAAACGTACTTGATCCCTGGACACTTTTGAAGCGTATTTTACTTACTTGTATAGCATATCTACATGCAGCAGCATTAGCGTTATCTGTTACTGCATTTCAAAGTATTTAGAACTAAATAAGCTATTGCGTAACAAAAGACAATGAAACAAAAATATAAACGGTGACATAAAAATGTTATGGGACAAGCAAATGGCGAGGGTGAAAGAGAACTGCATCAGTTCGCGGGCGGCGGCGCTTCGTGTCCTTGTCGTTAGCTACAGCTACATGTGACACAGGTGGGCAAGGTGTAGCCAGGTCGGAGCTGATTACATCCTCGCGGCCTCATTGCTCGCCGCCTGCCTTTCAGCTGTGAATGTGAGGTGTGCGGCGACACTGGTATATCGATCGAAACTGATCGAAGTGTCGTCAAGCCAAACAGTGACGTCATGACTTTTTATTATCGCCCCCGTTAACGATTTTGCGGTGCGATGAGTTCCGCCATGTTGCCCTTCACTCCATCAATGCGACGTTTTTTTCCTCAATGTTCCTTAATCGGTTCGTTAGATTTTACACGATGTCGTGTTGTTTCCTAAATAATCTAAACAACAGTATCATAATTTTTTGTTGGACATTACAGACCCAAACAAAAAAATCTATCCTTAATCGGAGGGAATTTTCGAACCACGATTAATACCCGACTGTAAAACAGGGTTATGTTTTTCGTGCGTATCTAACTTTGTTTTTTTTCATGTCCCACATACATGTAATTATTTGTATGTACGAGTATGTAAAAAAGTTGTGATACTCTACAGCTTATGCTCTACAGTTTAGCTTTAGGCCGTCAATATTATTTTTGACAAGTGAGGTGACTCTCGATTCGTCTTCTCCCCCGGAATGTCATAGGTATAATAGATCGACGCAGAATTCATAAAGTGGTCGTAGGAAGTAAAATTCTACATTACTGAAAAATTTCGTTAATACGTATAAAGACATAAATAAGACAAATAAAGAAAAGGACTTTCCTATTTGATATGTGTGTATTTCAATTCAAAAACTAATTTA
>JAOPJD010000025.1:18106-42645 GCA_026167825.1 Papilio polyxenes | reverse complement strand
GTATAGTCTATAGTACTCTCTATCTGTCCCTTACGGGTGAACGCGCATGTCTTATCTATATAATTCTTCATCTGAGGAGTGGTTGGAGTCGCGATCGCGATTCACTTATGACATTGAATAGGCTAAGACCTATGATATTTTGTGCCTATTTGATTTTGTCATTTTGGCGCTGATGGTAACGTTTCGTAGCGGTGTTGGAAACTCAAACTAAAAATACAGATAAAATTAGCTCCCAGTAACTTCAACTGACGCGTTCAAGTCGGAACCAAGAAAAAGCTGTGACTGCCGAGCAGCGACCTATCCACCCAATATCAGTGGTTGGATTAATTTGAAAGAATTCAAAAATTTGACTTGAGCAAATTACAGTTTATCGTTTACATTTTCGACTAAGAATTTCGAGTGTTCGGTTCTGTAATTAATATTTTACTTAGTACATTTTGCAGCTTTCCACTTATTTATTTGCTTTCTTCGATTGGATTGTGCACAATTAGTTTTATATTAAATTTTTATTTTTTACTTGTCACTTAGTAATACATTTATTAACTTCGAAGACTACCTAAAAACCAAATCGGAATTGTGGACGAAGAATCTTGGCGAAGATGAGTGATTCCGCTTTGAAGGCAAGTTGAATATTATCTTGTGCTACCTAGCCTAACTAATTTTATTTAAAAAATGTAATTCAATCAAATACAAAATGTTGGTTTGAGTGTTGCGTTTCTAAAAACATTTATCGAGCAAGCAGATATGAAGGTAGGGATAGAGAACCTTCTCATTATGAGGTCGCCGAATTTATCATGTGTTGTTTGGACCCATTTATCTCATAGTTTCTCAAAACTCTTTAGTCTTCTAAATAAAACAAAATGGAGGAGACAAATCGATGGAGCCGACACCTTATTTGAGACGAAAGAGAGATGTATAATAATAATAAAATTTATTTAATTCAAGAACATCTCATATTATTGTTAGTAAAGTCTTATTACCTAATGTTAGTAAATAATATTTACATTATTTATCTAAAGATGGGAGTTGCAGTGTAAGTGGTTAAAATTCCACACAACTGCACTGTCCCTTGATTTGATCTTGATGTCAAAACAACCAGAAGAGAGTTTTTACTTGTATGAATGCAACTTAATAGTGAAGCGCTTCTATTCCACATAACATATATATATATATATATATATATAATCTATTATATTTATTTATTTAACTAGACAACCAACAGCATATTAGTTACAAAAATTACATCCAGTACATATAAAACAAAGCGAAGCCAATAATTTACTTGAATAAAGTAAATTTATCTTAGAAATAACTAAAAGTCTTACGATCACATGATAGTCACACATACATAGTTTTAAACATAGACAATTAGACAAACAGAAGAGAAAAAAATAAAAATAATTAAGTAAAACATACACACATATGTGAACAGTCTAATAAATTTGTAAAAAATATCAGGAGTTTTGTCTGTTATTATAAAACATAGCTTTTTGGATTTGTACTTTAAAATTATTTTTTGAGAGGTTAAAGATATATACATATATATACTGTATTCAATTCAATTTGAATGACATAGTACATTTGATATGTTCATGAATCTTAGTTAAATGCTGAAGATATTAAAAGAGATAAAATATGAAGTATGACATGTGAAATTTGAGCAATTGAGAACAAAGTTTTAATATTGTATATTTGTTGAAGCTCTCGCACATATTCTGGGAGGCGGGTGCGGCATTCGGCAAGCTGTCCGAGCTAACACGGGACTTTCATAACATGAATGATAGCCAATCGAGGTACAATTACTTCTTCTACATAATTACATTTCACTTATGTCTCTTTTCTTACAAAGTTAACTAAATTACAACTGTTTATGTTAAAAGGGTGGCAAAGTTACTGGCAGTAATAGTCAACCTTATTTAGAATTATCTCCACTTATGAATAATGATAAAAATTCATATTTTTACAATAATTTCTAATCTATTTCCAGTTGCAAATGGAACGAGGAAGAAGTGGAGATGCTGCGCGCTTGCGTTCACCGCTTTGCCCTCGACTTGCACCAGCTCAGTGTGCACATTAAAAACAAAACTATGTTAGTTTTATAATTAAATGTAAACACAACAACACTCACAATACAATGTGAATGACTTTTTGATAAATAGTGAGTTGATCAAAGTCACTTTGAACTAACTTGATTTTACTGACGGAACTAAGATTAGGTTTCATGTATTAGTGTTTTGATGAGTGCTGCCATCTTACCGCTTTCTCTGTTTCATAATATTTGTTTTTTACAGCGAGCAAATCAAGAGAACATTGAGGAAGAAGGCATTCGAGGACGCCGGCATTCCGCTGCGGGAGGCGAGCGGCCCTCCCGAGCCCCCGTCAGCATCCTGCACTGAGTCTAGCGATGTCTCCTCGGATCCCGAGGTACCATTACACTTTTTGTGTTTAGTTCACATGATGAGCTGAATCTAATTTCATCCAGATTTGAGATAGTTTTGGATTTTATGTTTTATTCACAGATAAAGAGAGCTGGTGGCTCCCAGTACAATACAACTGTAAACTATAATCCCCTCATATCATATGTATATCACTTATCTTACTACTAGCTATTGCTCGCGACTCCGTCCGTGCGGAATTAAAACAATTATAAATGCGAATGTTTAGATTGATGTATGTTTGTTAGAAGGTATCTCCAGAACTGCTCAACGGACCTGAATTAAATTTGACACAAATGTAGAAAATAATGTAGAAGAACACATGGGCTACTCATTAAGGTGTTTTCAATTAATTCTGCGCTGACAGCTAGTAACATATTATGTATGTGACAAGTGTTTTTTTGCTTTCAGAGTTGGACGGGAACCACTGAGGAGGAGGAGGCATCATCGTAGAGCAGCCTGCTTTCTGTATCACGATCTCTGTCTGTGTACCTCATTGTTTCTTTCCTCTGTTATTTTATGTTTTAAGTTAAATACATGTAGATTTAAGTGATTATGTGAATTCAATGTAAAAGTGGCATAGAAAAGACCTCTTTGATTCTCTGTCATTGATTAAGAGGTGATTTTTTAAAATGTCTCACATCTTACTAATGTTATAAATGCAAAAGTTTAGATGGTGGTTGTGTTTTGAAGGTATATCCGGAACGGCTCAATACATCATAATGAAATTTGGCGACAGCTAGTATATTAATAATTTATTTAACAATTTAACAGGCAGATGTTATCTGAGCTGAAGTGACACTTACTGTCTCACAAATAAGTACATTTAGATGTGTCGTGTGAACATGATGTCCTGCCGCCTGCATAAGAGAGTTACATCTGCTTGTACCTACAAAGAGTGAGCCTAGAAAGATTTTAAATGTGCATTCAGTGTTTAAAATAAAAAGATGGCTGCGCTCCAGTTCATTCCTCCATTGTCTAGTCTCGAGTGTAGCCAATTCATTATTTAGTTATTATGTGAATGAAATAACCGTCGCCTCTCGATGTACAACGTAGATGTATGTAACGTAAACGAGGTATTGTTCATTTCAAATATGTTGGCGGCTCAACTCTCCCCCCTCGGCCTTTCCCCCTCCCTCCCGCATCCAGCTTCGCACCAACACTAGGTGTCTCTGTCACATTGTGTTCTGAGCAGCGAGTCGTGAGAAGTGAAGAGCCACCAACATATATGTTATATGTTAAAATATATGTTACGATGTTTGTGTCGTTTGCGAGCTCCGTGTTATTAATTTATGCATTTATGTGATTGTTTGTGAAAGTAACTACCAAAATGATCTTCTACATTTTTATCCTTTAATTTTATTAAAGACTTTTATTTTCTAAACGTAATTTGTTGTTTTATTTTGTTGCGCAATTCTTAAATCTTTTAAACTCATAGAAACAATTTTAAATTGTACTCAAATGTGGAAAATATGGATTAACGTCATTGCGTGAAGTCGCCTCTTATTGATACAAATTTTGCTTCTGTTACCATTGAAAGTTGAAGGCGTACACATGAACTTACATTCGAGGGTACATCAAGGTATAAGTATGAGAAATTGATTATTGTCAGTAAGTGAGTCGTGTCGTGTCACGTCGCGTCAAATTTTCAATATCTTGCACAACAAAGCTTCTCGAATCATTGTTGTACTTACTTAATTATTACAATATCAAAATTAAGTATATGGAAAGAAAATGAAGGACTAACACTTGAAATACCAATTTAAGTCAATTTTCAAGAACATAGAGATGGTAAATAGTGACAGTAATATTGAATCGAGTGTTTGTTAAGTTGCATTATGATGAATATCGAGCGACAAGAACTTTGTTATGTTGAATTGCTCAAGTTCGTTGTTGGTGTAATACAAAATTACACACACGTTGACATCACGTGAGTGGGATAAGGCCAGGGAGATGATGTTTTTAATGTCAACGGCCGAATCCGATATTCAAGCTGCCAGATCGTTCTGAAGATTATCTACATCATTACTTTGTTAATTTGTTTGGGAGTCAGTATAATCCCAATACATTGCAATCGATAATAAAATTGTTGCATGCATTTGGTGTTGTCCTAGCCAGAACTATTTGATATCTGAATTAAGTCGAGTCTAGGCCAAGATCGAGTTTCGCTAGAATTTTGATTTAATACATTTGTTGACATAATATATTACAATGACTTCAGAACCGGCGCATTTTGTATTAGGACAAGATTCGTAGGAGCCGTGTGGAGCGATGAGCACGCCGCTGAAGCCGCCCGCCGCGTGACATCTCGCCACAGCCGTTATATAACGCGCGCTGTCCAGAGTCCAGCTTCGTACTCTGCTCAGAGATAACATGTTGTCGAGCACGACTCGGACGAAGATAACTTGTTTTTATGCATATTATTGATAACTGGTTTTTGTCTCAAACAATAAATAAAAAAAATACAGTCGAATTGATAACCTCCTTCTTTTTGAAGTCGGCTAAAAAAGTGGCTATTCGTGTCCCTTAGAAAATAATAAATAACAAGGGCGGCGCGGTAGGTACCCCGTTTCTGCGCCGCGCCCCCTGTACGCCGCTTGCTCGCCGCGCCGTGTCGCTGTAGTGTCACCATAAAATAAAGAGGTTTTTTCTTACACGTGTTCATGCAATAATTGTTAAGGAAATAAACACTTTGGTATTATATTACTCTCATTTAATTTACATCAATTTATAAAACTACTATCTCTACGTTTTGTTCTAAATAAATAAATAATATATTTTACTGATCACGTCGTTGACTAGACACAGACAAAATGATAACAATTCATATTATGTATTAATAAACGAAATGTTCAACATTAAATCGTTCAATGTGTATATGTAATTAACATAAGACATATTTACATTACATACAAATTTAATTCCACACAAAAGGTACATATATTTTTACTTTCGTATTTACAATATAAGTAACATCTTTATTATTAAGCTTTTGAGGTTTTGTGCAATAATCTTTAGCTATACATTTACAAGTAACATTAATGTGAACAGTTTCTGTGTAATTATTGCAAGTTCAAGTTCGCTCCTTGGCCTCCACTAACACTAAACCTACAATTAAATTTATTCCAATTACTGTGATGTTAATTTATCCATGAATGTATTGTATTTACAATGTATTTTTATATAGTTACGGGCGAGGTAAATTAATTAAATTCACTATAATAGAAAAATAAGCCTTAACACATAAAAAAAATATATTTTCAAAGAAAATACAGTAAAATGTAACGAAATAATTTAGTGAATAATTTCTAAAGACAGAAAACTATTTAATTGTATTACTGAATATTGTCACAACACAACAAATATTGTTACTAATATTATTTGCAGTCAATGTCGGACAATCTATAGTCAGAACTTAAACGTACCAAATATGTATGTATGTAATATATGTATCTAACTGTGGGTACCTGACAGCATAATCCCAAAATATAAAACATATCGTCATCCGTCAATACATTTGACAAAACAGAGATAACTATATGTTTCAGTCTCAGAAACCCGCAGTAAATAGCGTTGCCACTTGTTATGTTGCTCATCTCAGGTAGATACTGTCACTTATCTACCTGAGATGAGCACGACTACGAAATAACAATTACTGTACAATAAGACATACAACACAAGATGAAAGAGTTTTCTGTCTTTCGTAGTTATGGCCCTACTTAATTAGATTTTGTTTGAAAATCTCCTTCGTCGCCATGGCTGTTTCCGCTGTCTGTCTTTAATACTTTAAAGTCTTTGTCCTTGCCACATCATATCTAGGCGTTTGCTTAACACTATGACAACATCAAATGACTAGAAACATAGATCACTTATATTTTTAAATATGTGTGTAAAACCGGTATGGCGTTAAAGTGTCATTTCTTATTTTATTTATACATATTATCATTACTCCACATCTCCGCCGTGTTATTTCAAATACCTTAGACCCGATTCCAGCCTATCCACCTTTGCAACCGAGCTATGGCATAACCTGACCAGAAATTTAGAAACCCAGTCAAGTGGGAGCAGCCTCCATGGATATTGCAACAGTAATATCCATGTGTTCTCCACATCTACGCCGACATCTACTACGACATTTAAAAGTTTAATCAATTATTGTAGACCTTTTGAGTTTTTACTTTAAGTTTAGATTTAAGGTTATGTAGCACGTATCATCTCCGCTTCCACCTGCCGCCGACGCTCGTTCGGCGCGGTGTACACTCGCCGTCGCCTACCTGTCAGGAGCCGATCGCTGAGTGAGTGCCGCGACAGCCGCTATTCTAATATTATGTGAAATTTTCACCAGATCTATAAACTCATAATAGTGAGTAAATTACTTAAACTATACCTGCGATTAAAAACCTGAAATTTATAGATGTCTTCGCGCCGTCGACGGGGTCATAACGTTTTGATAAATTTATATCTTTATGCCACTCAATTAAATTGTGAGTTCAAAAATTACAATCAAATACTTTGATATCTCGACAACAATTCAAAATTATCAATGCCAACCTATTTTTACTTTTGCCATTAAGATAAATTAATTACGAAGGTTTTCCGCAACATGGCGAGGTTCCATGTTTCTGGTCAGGTCACATATTCTAGTGAGTACTCTGTATGTGTTGGTATATAACAAGAATAGTGATTTAATATATTAGTGGTGCGCAGAAACTTTGCTGATGGCCTAATGACGTCACGTGATAACTGACGGTACTAGGTAAGCAAACGAGCACGAATTACAATCCGCGTTAGTGGGAGGGGAAGTCATCGGCAAACTTTCTACGCGCGGCTAATATTCATAACTGTTTTTTTATATTTAATTGTATAAAAGTTGCGAGCAACGGGCAAGCAAGCTACATGATTTTAAGTCACCGCTACCCGTAACAATTATGTTTCGTAGAACTTTGCTTACGACGAACTCATAACACGTGCACACAACAGCGGAAATGACGTGATGCTGTAAGGTTGTTGTTAGTGAAGGTGTAGGCGCGGCTGCGCCGCTGTTGATGTTAAATCAATGGTCCGTGCTGAAATACGAGTTCTGCATGAGATAGAGCTTGTCTATGGGGTTGACGAGGGCGCCGGTGCCCAGGTTCAGTGGCTCGTGCGCGGCGTGCACCGGGTGCGCCGAGTGCGAGTGCTGTTGCACTTCGAGGTTCTGCAGGCTCAGGGTGTCGGAGGTGCCCTCGTCCAGCTGGTCGAAGTTGCTGCCGTCCAACGATATGTCGGAGCTGCAAAAGCTATCGCCGGAATGAGCAGGGTAATCTGAAACAAAATAAAACCGTTTAACTCATATAATTTCCGATGGTTCTTCGATGAAAGTAAGAGTCGGACTTATGATTTGTTTTGTTTGTTAATTTTGCTTTAAGCGTACAAGTGCAATGCATTTATCTTACCGTCTGGCGAATATGGTAGGTTCGGATTCAATGGTTGACTTGAAGCCGAATAGGAACCATCCAGTCCCAGGTAGTTGCCATGCTCGCTGGAAGGCGATTCTTGCTTTATATTCTTTTCATCTTTGTCTTTGTCTTTTTCATTGTTTTTATCGCCCTCCTGTTTGGCTTTTCTTTGAATCTTTTTCATTTTCGCCCTTTGATTCTGGAACCAAACTTGCACAACTCGAACGCTGAGGCCGGTGTCTTTGGCGAGCGCTTCTCGCACTTTGCGGCACGGTTTCGGGCTGACCTCGAACGAGGCTTTGAATTGCCTTCGCTGGGCGGACGTGAGGATAGTGCGGGGTCGCTTAGGGCCGCGCCGGCCGTCCCTGGGCCGCTCCGAGTCGTCGATGATCATATCGTCCTCCGCGTGCTGCATCAGGTACATTTCTTTCTCGAAGTCCTGCCTACAGAATATCTGGCCAGCTCTGATGACATACTGCTCGCCCTTCTGCAGCGGCTGGCAGCACATGACGCACACGAAGCATTGAATGTGGAACACGTGCTGCTGCGCGCGCATCACCATCTCCTGCGGCAGCAGCCGGTCGCCGCATCTCGTGCATTTGACTCCGAACAACCTGGGACAAGGGAAATTTAAATATGTAAAAAGAAAGTGATGGAACCAACAGCAATTTCAAACAGATATTTTCGCAACGCAGCTCGCGACCGCTATACGCAATTCGCTATAAAATGTAACAGTTAAACGCTACAGACTAAAGTTCGCGGGCTCATTACCTATCGTAGTCTGGCTTGCAGTAGAGCTTGGCGTTGCGCGTGTAGCACGAGTGTGCCAGAGGGCAGCCGCACACGCAGCAGCCCAGGCAGTGTTCGTGCCAGGAGAGCTCGCCGACCCGCATCAAAAACCGGTCCTGGATCTTCTGGCCGCAGCCCTCGCAGATCTCGACGACCTTCTCGCGCTTGATGCTCGCGCTCAGCTCTGTCGGAAACGAATCCTCGTGAGTAGCGAGTGGACAATCCGCCGCAAGCACATTCGCTGTATTAAATCTATTACAACGCTCGCTTTACATCTTTACATAGATAAATACAAAATAAAGTAGGAGTGTTTGTATGAAAAATCTTATAACTATTGGAACTTAAAAAAATTGTTTGTCTGTCCGCAAGTCTACGTTTATCAACTTAAATTTTAATAATGTTTCAATTATCATGATTTGTCTAAAATACGCACCGGGCGTTGAGTCACGGTGTGAAAGGGTTGGTGTTTAAACTGTTTGTTACTGTCTTTGCAATATCTAAGTTTTTTACAGGAAGGCTCTTTGTGTTTCAATTACCTTTTAGCTGAAACATATTATATTATCATGTCAATCACCGGCGGTGGTCAAAGGGTTAAAATGCGTGTTTAACTAAACAGCGTGTTTTAAGTTGTTGTTGTTAATGATGTATGTACAGACTTACAGTCAATGCTGCATATATGTATCTTACTTCTTAATATGTATTATAATTTAAATAACAATAATTATTACATTGAAATTATGTAATCAAATTAATGGGTAAATTGTAATAATAATTATTAATAACTAATAATAAAAAAGTTAAGTTAAGGAATAATCTTAAATTAAATTTATACATGTGAAGGTTTGGATGTGTGGATATATGTTTGTTACAGGGTAGGTACCTACATACAGAACAAGTGAATGAACCTAGACATTAGATGTTAGTTGTAGAATAGCGTCTGGAAAAACACATAGGCTACCTATGATTATAGAAATGCAACTAACGTATTAAAAAGCGTTGTTACAACATCATTGTTAAAATATAAAACGAAAAAATTGATTCACTCTTACATATATGTATCTGTATTTATTTCTCTGAAAAAAAGATAAAATCATGAAAGTCTTTTGTGGATGCGATGTGCGGGGCGCGGGGCGCGATGTGCGAGGCGCGGGGCGCGGGGTGCGCCGCATTATTAGCGTCCATGAAACTCAGATGTCGATCCCCCAGTTAATTCGGGATATATCTATCTATAAGCTTAGGAGCAAGACCGATGATGCGACGAAAATATCAGGATAACGGCGGGCGCTCCTGAGAAGTTGAGGGCACGCCCCGGGGCGGGGCGGGGCGGTGCCGTCGGGGTCACACCCGGGAACAAGATGTCGGCGGGCACGGCCGCGGCCGCTCTGGCACCTTATTGACGTCCGAGGCACAGGGCCGGCCTCGGCGCGAGGAAGCGGTCTTACCACTTATTAATTCACATCGGATCATAAAACGTCACTCGGGGTCGAGAGTCACAGACGCGCGAATCGCGCCTCACTAATCTTATGTTTCTGACACATACACATAAAAATTTGTTTAGTTTTTATCCAAGCTGTATCTATCGGCACGGCACAGAACGCCATAGCGGAGGGTTGGCTGGCGCTTTAGCGGATTTGCTTAAGAACGTTTCCGTTGCATAGCAGCTTCATTATAATGTAAGCGTAGCCGTCACATCGTCACATCGTCCCAGCACAGTCATTGCTGTAGCATATTTTGCCGACTAGCAACAACATCCGCACCACATCGAAAGATGAGACACTTAGGGAGAAAATCAATTCTCTGTGAGGGTTTGTTTAAGATACATTAAAGTAAGAGTTAATGAAATAACGGCGACTTGTTCGTCCGTTATCTCCGCAGCGGGATGGATAAGATAAGCCAGTGCGTGCGGACAGAGCGGCTGACCTTCCGATATCTTTATTAAATATACAAACTTTAAGCGCTAACAAACCTACAATATTTGCATACGTTTGTACACAACAATGTCGGTAACTGTTTCCTTCTACTTTTGACAAATAATAGATTGCGGTAAATTGTACCTAAAGTCATTGTTTATTTCAGCTTTCAATCACTTCAACAGTAAGATGTGTAAATGAAAGTTTATTTTGATGATTTCTCGATGATCCATAAAAATCAAAGTCATTTGACGTGTAAACCTACATATATCAATAAATACATATTACGAGTACATATGAATGTATGATATAAATGCTATACAAAGCTTTACTAATGCATTATATTTATAGGTCAATTTGTATAATGTGCATGTTATATATTTTCGACTGCAGTATGTATGTATTAAACCCGACATGTTCACATTGTTAGATAACAAGAATTGTTTTTTTTTGTATTAAATTTCTCTGTACCTATATTATCTATTTAAATGGAGGTACACTTATGAAGATATCTGCAGACATATACCACTTAACACTTTCAGTCGTTTAATAATAAGAAGTTTGTTTATTTGTTGCTTTATTTTTCTTGCAAACACTTTTGTGCAAAAATATGTAAAAGAGTTCCAAAATATTAAATTGACATAGTTATGCATCTAAGCCGGTGAGATAGAGGATAGTATCGCGATCAATTGTATCACGAAATATATCTGAACTTATTCTGGCACACCTAATGTTTAGAAATACTTACATACATTACATCGATTAGTATATAAAATTCAATTTGGGCATAAAAACCCAAACCGATGAAACTATTGGGAGATAAAAATTCTGCAGTCTGCGGGGCTCTAACTTCTTACGAGAGTATATATATAGGTATACTGTTTGGCTCTTGCTATACGAATAGATATTTCCACACGTTTTTAAAATTGACATGGGGGCGCTAATGAGCTATTACAATTTAGTGTCACTTGTGTCCTTCGAGTCAGATAAGTTTGGGATATCACAAAAGATACCGCTCTCGCCCGCGGCCCACGCCCTTTTGTCTTTTTTTAATATTATTAGGAGGCAAACAGCAAGCGGCTACATGGATTCACCGAAATAGCGAGGCGATCGGTGCCTGTAGACATCCGCAATTGACTAAGCGTTGCCTTTCTTTAATCGTCGGAGGATGGGACGCACAGAAAGAGAGTATTTTTCCTTCTAACACGTCCCCTCTTCTCACAAATCAACTTCTTCACGTCCTTTCTTTGTAAGAAAAAGATGGGATCGGAAAATACTAAAACTGGACCTCCGGCAACACTCTCATCAGACGAAACGTAGAATTGCTTCCATTTGTCATTTGTCTTATGTGTGATCGTGGTATTGCACCGGGCGAGCCGACGTCAGTTAAACGTGCAACAGATGTTGTTGTTGCGGCCTTCTACCACTATTAAATATATATAAATACACAGTTAATAAAAGTTTTCATACAACAGATATTTCATATAA
This sequence comes from Papilio polyxenes, assembly GCA_026167825.1. Taxonomy (NCBI): domain Eukaryota; kingdom Metazoa; phylum Arthropoda; class Insecta; order Lepidoptera; family Papilionidae; genus Papilio; species Papilio polyxenes. Next base: position 30,585 of record JAOPJD010000025.1, on the reverse strand, counting down.
TGATGTGACCTATCAATTATAACCATCCATCAGCTCCTCCATTGATCTAGCGATTTCTGTTTAAAAATATCTTCATATACGACTTGTCTTCTTCACAATCACTTTAACTGTGTCTTATTTCATGTTCATCAGTTCGCGCAATTTTCTTATAATGAGTTACAACATTTTGGTAACATTTGGTAAAAAAATAAACTAGAATATTTCGTCTGGTTACCTCTGAATAAATCTAATATATGTACATTTAATGTCATGACCTGACCTCAGGAATATTTACATTATTTTCAACATGCATACGAAATAAAATAAAATTACTCAACAAAAATATTAACGCTGATTATTTAAAGTATCTCGATGATGTTTTATTATTATTACTGAGCCACGTAATAAGTTGATGCGCAAATACATGTTTTAATCTGTAGATATGAGCAATAGTTAAACACTGGCCATAGATAACTTTGCATGAAAGTAATAGAATGTGTGTGTACGGACCTGTCCTAGCGGAGCAGGCCAGGGCCGGCGCGCCCTCGGGGAGCAGCGCGGCGCCCACCCCGGCGCCCATGCTCGCGTACAGCTCCAACATTCTGTTCATGTGGCTCACGGCGCTCGGCGCAGCACGACACGGTATGGCACAGCACGGCACGGCACGGCACGTCGCGGCTCGGCACGTGGCGCACGATGCGCTGCCGCCGATACAATGCCTCGGGAGCCGCGGCCTCGGCGCGACCCTCTCGCCGCAGCCGCCGCCAATAGCAAGCCTCCACCCCGCAGACCCCGCCCACACCCGAGCCGTTGCACAGATCGAAGCTTTTAATATCGTGACGCCGCGACGCCGCAGCTCCGATCATTATACAATTTTTGTCGACTGAAAAAAAAAATAGAGGAGGCTGCGCGCTCGATCACCTCTGTGAGATGAGATCGAGCGACAGCGCCTCGTTCCGTCGGGCCGGAGGGTCGGCTGCGATGGCGGGGGAAGCGGCAGAGTTTCATTACACGGATGCCGCGTGTCGTTTGTCCCGCCCGGCACGTTTATTACGCGTGCACCTCTTATTAAATTTCCTACCTAATAAAACATTTAAAAAATAGAAGTGTATTTCAACTAAATTGTAGTACATAAATAATATATGTAATACTATAATAGTACAAGTTTTATGTTTGAATAGAGATGACAGGTGACGGGTGCCTCGCCGGAGGTGAGGTCCAACAATGACTAAATACCTACGTACACAAGGCAACGTAAATCTCCGAAAGTAATATAGTATCCTTGCGTCGCGAGTATCCCTTTGCGCAATCTCCGTGCACACAGCTTTGAATTATCGACGCGAGTCGTTGATTCGGTAATTACAGGCATAGCGGCTACACGTCTACTGAATCTCTATCACATTGTGTTGTATAGGTAAGTGTTTAAGCGTCGAGTTTCGGATTAATATTGCTTTGTGTACAAAAGGGCCTTATATCTAAAGGCGGCAACTCACGTAGCACTCGTAGTCGTCAAACTCGTTGCGTAGATACGTTCGTAGGTAGCTCGTAGCATATACATGTCGGAGCAGGCGCAAAGGTTTGTCGACGAGAATATTACTGCACTACTAGTGAATATTACTGCAATGCCCTTCGTACCCAAGGCAACGTCAATCTGCGAAACGTATACTGTATGGTTGTGTCGCGAGCATCGCGTAGCGCGCATTTCGTACAAACAACGATGAATCGTCGGCGCGAGTTCTCTATTCGGTCAGTCCAGGCATAGCGAATAATATACGGCTGACGCATATTTACAAAATGTCAACTTCTCTCACGACGATCTTGACAAACATGTTGTGAACGACTGGCTGTGGCGATGACAGGTAGAAGTGTCGACGACGCGTGTTTGTGTAATTACGAACCTCTGTGACATCTTATTGCGTGTGTCGCTTAGCGACTACAATCGCCATATTTCGAAGATTTACGTTGCTTTTAGTACGAAGGGCCTGAGTCATTTTAGTTGAAATTGTTTATTTCATTGCAATAAACGCTTAAACCTAACGAACAAAACTTCTAAACAATGAAACACAGCGCTTTGCTGTCACGTAGCTGCGTCTACGACAAGGCTACGCGACGCGTCGCTGTATCTACTGAACTTCCACTGGGTTTTTTTACTTCCCAGAAAGCCAGGAAAATTAATAACATCGTAAAACGCAAACGCGAAACGCAACCGCAGCTGCTGCAGATGCGTTGCCGACCTCCTAGATAAGTCTTGTTTGAAGACATCAAGATGTATTTAGTATAGTAAGCTGGTGTAGGTGCAGGTACGCACTTCAACACACAAGTTCAAAGTATTTCAAAAAAGTATAAATGATTTTTAAGAAAACAACTTGTTATTTATTACGTCTACAATTTAATCATATCTCATAAAGTAATCCAAAAAACCACACTCCTGTTATGTATACCCATCAAATAAAGAAAAATACTGAGAAATGGGAAATGCGTACTCTTATAAGTAGTGTTGAATAAGAGTACGCTGGTCAGTAATTGCTTATTTTATTTGCAGAATTGACAGATATAATCCACCTGACGCCTTACAAGTGGTGCAAGCTTTATGCCACCATTCAGAGTATTTTGAGCATGCTATGCAATCTTCCGTCAGTGGTTTATATTTTTCTTTATTAAAACGATGTTCTAATACATTTCTTTCAGTAAAACAATAAGCAAGTTCTTGTACATTTAGAGTAGTTAATCCATATAACATTTTTGTATTGTTACACAACTATTTCTATTAACTCAATACTATACCTACTTCGTTTTTACAAAATAATTGCAGGCTGGTCTTAAAAATACTTTCAAAATGATAAACATTTAATTTTTAAGCAAACATCTATAAAATACGTAATAAACTTACGTAATTTCTGAGTTTTCATACAATTTTGTTTTATTTTCGCACAGGTCTTGTTATCACAGTTGAAATCAAATTGCGATTGAAGTTAGTCCAGTATTGATATTGTGAATCCTTACAACAGACTAAATGCACAAACCGTGCCAAAGCCAAAAATAAAAAGAAGAAGATGAGACTAACCTATATATTATTCTTAAAATGGAATTCGACGGTATATAATTACCTAAATCTTAATAATATCATATTATATTATCTTGACAATATTATAAATGCGACTTGGATGGTGGGATGGGTGGATGGATGGATGGATGCTTGTTTTTGAAGGTACATATCTCCTGAACAGCTCAACGGATATTGATGACATTTGGCACAGATTTAAAACATAGTCTGGAAGAAAACATATTAAGATTTTTTTAATTCCGCGCGGATGGAGACGCGGGTGACAACGAGTACCTAAATAAAGTTAAACACCTAATTAAAATCTTTACCTAAATAATGTTCATGTGAAAATGTTTACAAGATGAGTAGATTGTATAATGGGCAGATTGAATAGCGCAGACAACTTCCTAAACTGAAAAATGTACACATTCTGTTGGATACATTTGATTTTTGAATTACTAAGTGTGCAGTTTTTTGATACCGAAATCTTCGTTTGAAACATATTGTTATGTCTGTTTTGTCAAAGATAATGGCTGGGATTACGATATGTTTTGTACAGAGATTTTGTTCTCGGAAACACACAGTAATAAATAAATGCAGAAATGACATAAAATTTATGCACAGTTTTATTCATTCCTGCAGACGAGGTCGAGACTATCAACTATAATTGTATTTTATTAAAACCGGTTTTTTTATATCATAAGGTAGCAAACAAGCAAACGGCCACCTGGATTCGCCGCAATAGCGAGGCGACCGCTGCCCATAGACATCTGCAAATGCAGATGCGTTGCCTACCTTTAATTAACGGAGAAGGGGACGCACAGAAAGAGGATATTTCTACTTCCTATGCGTCCCCTCTTCTGCCAAATCCACTTCCCCTTCCTATCCATTCCTAATAAGAAAAGAGGACTAAAGTTAGGCCTACGGTACCACACTCATCAGACGAAACGCGAAATTGCTTCCACTTCTCGTCTGTCTTCTGTGTGGTCGTGGTACTGCACACAGCGCACCGCACGACGAACTCTGCACACAGCGCACAGCACGCCTGATAACGCCAATATTCTTTGATTTTCTTGATTTACAAATACGAAGCTCCAAAATCGTAGTTGTTGTTGTTTCTTCGCCGTCGTTCTCAGTTAGGTATGACTCTAGGATTTAGAGCGAGTTCTCAGCTTTTAAGGAGAACAATATGAATTGAGTTTCTTGAATCCTACAATAAGCCCCAGGAGGCTCTCGGGCGGCGTCGAGGGCCGGCCGGCGGGCGCTGCGGATGATCCATTGTGCATCAAGTGGGCCAATTCTCCCATTGAACCGCCACTTCTGCCGTCCGCCGTGTAAACATCGTGGATCACATTGGCTTACAAAGGACGCTCTTGGATGCGGTACTTTTCAATATCGGAGTGTTTTTGTAAAATCGTATTCAAAAATTGAAAAAAAAAAATTGAAAAGGAAATAACATTCTCGTGAGTTTTGCAAATATTTCGAGATTCTTATATGAAGTATGTATTTTACCTTATCCTCGCCTTCGCCTTAGTGTAAAATTTCTATCAGATACAACTACGTATATATAATATCTATTAAAAACGTATGATAGTAATAATAGTCAAGTATTAAAAAATAATGTAGAAAGATGTGAGGCTTGTGGCCGGTAGCTGGCAGGGTGAGTTTAGCGCATCCATTGCGCTTGCCTGAATCAATGTAAACTTTAGACAGAATTATTATTGTGTTTTCATTTATCCGTCGGGCTGAATAGCTCTGCGTGCGTTTTTTGCGGCATTGTGCGGCTCCGAGCTCCGAGCCCCGACTCTCTGCTATCCGGCACTTGAACTCAAACGCTGCTGTGAACACGAAAAATGCGGTGCGCAGTCGACGGGTTGGCGCTCGGGTGAGTACGCGCGGGTGACGCCTCGCGGACACGTCCCGCACTCTCGCAGTCCGATGGATCTGAAACTCGTAGTCACTTCACTTTTGTTTTCAGTATTTTAAAGTACAATATTATTCGCCCTGTAAACGGTAACGGTTTGATTACTATTGCAATATTTAAGTCGGCTATATTTGGACAATTGGATTAAAACGTATCGCGCATAAAAAGATGAAGAAGCTCGAACGCTGATTTCGTTCTTTAGATTAACATAAACAAACTTGGACATATTGCTTCTATAGCAAAGTCTGTATTCGCTTACAAAGGATGGTTAGTTTGTTGAGCAATAGTTTTTGTTAGCGCAGGAAGTGCGACGAAGGCGACGCCGGTGCTGCTAATAGCGCCCGAGCCTCCATTCGATTGTAATTTGTGCATTAAGAGTTATAGAGGCGTGCGGTCTAAATTGCTTTGAACATTTGTGGGTGCTCTTATGCTTTTATGAATGGAATAAAGACGATAAAAAATATCCAAACTAAATACAAAAAGTGTTGTTGTTTACCGAATCTTGTTATTTACCCAGTGATAGGGTCACTACTTCGTCGGATTCACATCCTAAGCATTGAGGTTAACGCGCATTCCTCCACTCCGCTGCCTACACGTTGTGAGTTTAATAATCGCGTTGACCTTTAATAAAAGAAGAGCAAAACTTCTCACTATAGATATAGAAATCGACTGTCCTGAATCACAATGAAGTCTGTCAAATATTATTCAAGACATTCAAAAACAAGTGCTTTAAAATATATATTTAGAGCCAATTTCTATTGTTAGAAATTAATTTTTAAGTTTAAAATTTTACCACGTCTTCATTCGGTGTCCAAATTGATGTTTGTGTAAAAGGCCATCATCCGCCATTTTGTTGCGGCGGACGTCTTGTATTTACAATGACAATGAATATAAAAAATTGTATTGTCATAAGGACTAAAGTTGTGTAGCAAATTGCAGAATAATCTGGCAACGGGAATTGGGTCTCATTTAGGTTACAAGATTTGTACAAAATATATTATAGATATGTATAAACAAATAAACAAATATGAATGAACACATTTAATAGTCCACATTTGACATCTGTCGATATTAGCTTCATAGCGAGGTGAGCCGCTTTAAAACATCGATTAGAAAAAGAGAAAGAATCGATTCGTACTTAACGCGCGTAATATACGTTTTTTATTATTTTTTTAGCAACATGGCGCAACTTTGTAGCGACATTCGATTTACATTATTATACGGTGTTTATTTATTGATGATTAGTTTGACAACTGACCAACCGATACCTTTGAAGTATCGAATTAATTTTGTATGACATTAAATGTTTTACTTAATGAACGGTTGTCACAATGTTGGACTGTAGGTACGCGTATAACTAACCACTAACAACTATCGACTATAGGTCTTATAACTAATAAAATTAATTGAACAAATAAATACTATAATTGAGGTGTTTTATTATTTTATGAATAACTAAAAAAATAATTAAACACATTCTTTTTTGTTTGTAAACACCTAAATTTTAAGTGTAATGATTTATTTCTTTATTTAGTTTTGGAGAATAAAGTAGAAATAGAAGGAAATAATTTTATTTATATTGTAAATCAAAAACAATAATCACGGAATTTTCAATTGCAAGTTCTGTTAGAATAACCATTGATAATCGATAAGTTTCATAACCGATTTTATTCAACCCATGTCTAGTGAAATGTCAAATGATTTGTCAAAATAATCATCCTGAAATAGAACTCTAGTTTAACATAAATATGAAATCTAAATTAAAAAAAGGAAATCAGTTGTGAAGTTATAACTTCAAAAAAGAAATAATATTTTATACCCGCTGTTACACCGTTATGTTGTAGGATTTTGATGAAGTGTTAAATGTGACATATTAAAATGGCCTAACTATAATAGTCATAATTAAATAAGTCGTAATAATGACGTTTAAAAATATAACTAATAAAAAATGACAAATCACTGACCTTTGTACGTGGACAAGCTATAAGTCGAGTTATTTAGTGGTTAATTAACATTCGCCATTTTGGCAGTGTAGGTATCGATTGGTAGCGGTGGTAAGGATTTGAACTAATAATGGAGGTCATGGCCAATGGAGAAGTAATGATAATCACTGAAAGGACGCTGACCGCTGGTACTATAATACTTCAAGCTCCCAGTTTTCATCCCATTTCCATCATGGAAAGGAGGTTGGCGACTCGTCGATGTGCGACATTCTGCGGTAACAAATATTTCTGGGTCTTAGCTTTGGGAGTCCAGACTTCGCTTCCATATGGCTACGGGACGCACATAGCATTGGAGCATTCTAAACTGACTCTCTTCTTGTTGCACGAATAGATGAGTCATATACATTAATATTGTGGATAGGCCGCAGTGGTATTAGCTGGTGCACGATTGGCCAGCTCAGTCAGTGCAATAACACAAACTCACACAAATCGTACGTGAAATGGAAGTCATATCGCATTTCTTCCGATGAGTGTGAGTGCTGGAGGCCAAATTCTAACCCACTTCCTGTTCCTATCCTTTTATTTTAAGAAAAGAATGGGAAGAGAAATTGGACTCGACGGGGAAGGGCATATATGCTCTGCAGTATGGATATGCCTATCAACATCGTCTGCTATTTTATACTATAAGATAAAACAAAAAGTTGCAGTCGGTATCACAACTAGCAGTGAACGTAGTCATCTTCGTAGTATAAGAGTTTTCGGCATTAGTTAAAACGACGTAGGTATATAAAATGATAAAATAAATCGGATTCGGTATGTAGTTGAGAACCAGGACAGGATACTTATTAATTTTTTTTTAAAATTCCGCGGGAACGGAGTCGCGGGCAAAAGCTAGTATTTTATAAAAAATAAGGTTTAGTCGGCGGTGCCGGCTGCGCTACTATCGGCAGCCGCACGCCACATGCCGTACGCAGAGGATACGCTCTGGGTTAGGAGACAGATTTTTCACATGTGATGATGCGAGCTGTGCGCATGTGCACGTATTTATCGCAGGTGGAATTTGGCCGGGGCGACGAGCCGCACAGCGCACAGGCTCGGCGCCAATAAAGGCCATGCACCACACGTGCCTCCGACACGGAACATTTCGTCATTTCGCCTAGAGCCCCCGCCCCAAACACTCCGCGCAATTGTTGCCTTTATCACCGACGTATAAGTTACCTTTTTCTTTGACGCGCCGAGAATCTTGTGCGGAAAGGGATCCATTTTCCCCCGTCCGAAACGTAGGCAGTATTTTGATATAGATTATGCGAGCGCAGCGCAGCCACGGCGACCAAAGAAACGATTTCTAATGTTGTGCCTGAACGAAAACCTTGTTCTGGTTCTTTAATAAAAAAACAAAAAAAAAACCGCCTGACTGACAGATGTATCTATATTACAATTAATATTTTTCTCATTAATTGAATAATTCATTTCTTACGTCCAATGCAGCAATGTAGTTTATACATACATATATTTTGTATTAACTGTACCACTTAATTAAAAAACATACTTACATATGTGCGAAAAACATTACCCTCTTAATAGTCGGGTAAAAATTTATTTAGTATAGAATAGGTACCGCGATTACAAAAATCGTTGTTCTTTATATTGCACACGATTATGTTTTTGCCAGTCGAGTGTTGCGAGCGAGCTCTACTGCGCCTGGACTTCCAGCGAATGTAATTGTTCTAGTCCGACGCGTCTGTATTGTACCTATCTATCTTACTAATATTATAATTGCGAATGTTTGGATGTATGGATGGATGGATAAATGTTTGTTAGAAGGTATCTCCAGAACGCCCACATGGATCTCGTTGAAATTTGGCTTAAATATAAAATATAACCAAGAAGAACACATAGGCTACTAAAGTATTTTTTTATTACTTGCGGCGGGAGTCGCTGGCGACAGCTATAAAATAAAACCTTAGAGTAAAATCAAGTTTAACTAAGCAATAAACTGTGTCTCTCGGAGACAGCAAGTAAGCCAGCAAGGCTGAGCTTTGAGACAGTGTGTTGCCCCATGTGACATGTACACGTTAGTTGGGCGAGGCGCTCCGCTAGGAGGGGGAGGGGGAGGGAATTCAGGCTTAAGGACGTCAATGCACATTATTTTTTATACATAAATGTCAAAAAGGTGAAGCGTGCGTGGTGTAAGTAATATTCCGGGACCCGCAGCCGGTGTACACAGCCGTACGCGGAATTTTGTCTAAACATAAAGGGCAATTAAAAAAATACAATTTTTATTGGATGGACAATTTTTAAAATTACAAATTTACAGAATATTATATTTCATTACGAGTGCGGAAAGCCTGTCATTGCCAAGCAAAGAGTTCCGACAAAGGTCTACCCGAGCCGAGGCGCAGCCGAAGGTGAGGGTTGACAGTCGGAACAAGTTGCAATGACGGTTCCGCACGTGTACTGAACAACTATTTTTAATACAGTTGCGATAAAAATGAAGCAATTTATTAGAATAATAAAAATATTTTTTTGGAAAATGGCGTCAACCGTAAGAGAATATAAGCAGAGATTTTTTTGTTTTCTTCACCTATCCTGGGTAGGCAAAGGGAACTATGTCCGTACAGCCAAGTCTTCAGTAGATTTTTTTTAATGATATGAAATGTAAATGAAAGTTAATGATATGAAACCTAACCTAACTCATTGAATCAAATCATTAAATCTGATACTGAAACAAATTTCTTTTTAGAAATATTTGATCAAAACCTATGCAAATCTGCCAATAATTTGATAAAGAAACATCTAAAACCAGTCGATGTGAATCAGTCTTGTTATCGTTTCCATTTCAATTATTTGAATCAACTCTACACTCTTCAAATATCCGGAACATTTCAAAAAAGTTTTTATAAAAGGTTCTGCGCATGGACGAGCCAAAGAGACGGCGTTGTTAAATACATTCTGGCACTTTTCGCAGGAGGTTTGTACCTCGCATATAAACTAGACTCCAATGAAAACTCTAAACCATAGACGAACAATGCAATGCAATTTATGCTAGGACTCGTGAATTCTTAAATATTATAGCTAGTAGCTACCAATTACAACATCACTTCACTTTATCTCACAAACATAAGCAAAAGTGTCAAAGCATTCATCAGTCTACAGCCAGGCGATCGAGAGCCGAAGCCGTGCCGGTGGGAGCGGAGTTGATAAGTGCGCGATAACCCTTAGGCGTAAAAGTTGCTTGTCGCCGAATCGCAAGGTAAGTTTCATGGTTTAAGAGTTTGAGTTTGAAGAGTATGTATTATTGTAAGATTGACACTTGTTAAAGTTGAAATGTTTGTGTTATACGCTGACGTAATAAGAAGTTTCAATTGTTATTCCTTTATCTTTTACTCACTCATGGATTTAAACATCCCAGAGTTAGTTTAAATTTTGAAATTTAACATTGGAAGAAACCTTAACTTTTGTAAGAATGTAGTCTTTTTATTTAGTAATCTAGCCCTCAAGTATCTTTTTATTCAGTCACACTTAATAATATGGTTCATATTGCATTTATAATATATGTGCCTATTTTATTAAATTGTTAAAGATTGGTTGTCATCCAGCGCCACGCCTCGCCGCCGTCGCGAGCTCAATTAAGCGGCAATGAAATGATTTGGATTGGAAAGATTTAATCTGCACCCTTCGCCGGCGGGCGCGCGCCCTCCCTTTCGGCGGGACCTGCGCCGCTGGTGGCCTGCTGGCGTCACGGCTGTGTCGCGGATTACCATCTCGGGATCAAAGGCTTGGGCACCCCAGACACGCGGCCACGTCGGGTACGTAGTTACGTCGACCACGTGGTCAAGGCGGCTACGTGGCCACGTCGGCTGAGCGAATAAGTACTGTAGCATGTTCTTTTTATAATATAGAGAATATATTTAATAGTGTCAACGAAAGAAAAGTTTACAGAAACAAAGTAAGTAAAATATGAAATATGTTTCCAACCTTTATTTCGACGTCTTGTTATTGTCTCAGTAAAATGAACTTAATTATCGTGTAATTTTGGTCCACAATATGTTCACAACGCGCAGGTGAGCGTATTGACAGTTGAGCACAATCAGCCCCCACGGAATGATGCTAATCATAGAAAAAGGATAGATTCATCGCTAAATCGCGGCACGTGGGCGGCACGCGACAGGCGGCCGGCCGGCACGCGGAGAGCGCGCGACGTACACGCGGCGCTGCCGCCCTCGCAGCCCGTCGCTTCATATTTGAGCACGACTGTTTGATAGTACAACCCACATATTCTTCGGCGGACAACTGCAAGTACATACCTGTTATCGCCTGTTACCTATTTATTCCGCGGGTACCGCAAACTTTCTCGGGATAAATAGTAGACTACGTATTACTTGAGACTGTATTTTATATCTGTACCAAATTTCACATCGATCAAATCCACTTCACCTTCTTATACTTTTCTCATAGGTGGGAACATTAAGGGAAAAATGGGCCTCCGGCATGCACACTCATCAGACCGTACGCGAAATTTCTTCCACTTAACGCCTGTCTTCCGTTTGGTCGTGGTATTGGTTAGGGCATCGGTCGAGCCGGCCCATTCGTGCAACAGATGTTTTTGTTGTTGGCACTATCACAGGAGATACCTACAAACAAACATCCATCCATCTGAACATTCGCATTTATAATATTAGTAAGATTTCATCCAGATTCACGAAGCCACTCTGGAGAAACAACACATAATAACAAACATCAACACATTATAACATTTACCAGGAAAGCTTTAGTTGTTGAACATGTTTAAGTCATGGTGCAATAAACTTGTCGGTGACATCTATTTTTAAGCGACAAACTCCGATATTCCAGACATAATTGAGGTAAATGAGCTGGTTTTATTTCGATTCTATACAAATTGTTCTCCTATTTGAATAAGTATCCCCCAGCGACGTATTTGTCCGGAGCCAGGCGCCGGCGGACGGCGGCCGGCTGTCGGCTGTCGGCTGTCGGCTGGCGGGGTGTTTCGTGGCTCATTTCAGTTCCTCAACAATTTGTTTCTGGTCGTTAACTTTTAATGTTACGAGTTCCGATCATTACGTCAACCTGGGTCCAGCTGAACGTACCTTTCTAATCTTTTATTTTGTCACAAAACTTAAAAAGCGTTTAGTTGACAAGGTGTGAGTTAGTATTCTTGGATTGTCCGTTCATAAACGACGAAAGCCAAGAAATTATTAAGAAACGAGGCACAAATAAAGTAAAAATTATTAAATAAAATCTTGACGACCTGGTGTTTATTTAAAACATGACATAATTTAAATTACAATATCAGTGATCAGAATTGGGTGCATTGTAGTCAATAACAGGATTTCTTTAAGTCGTAGATCTATATTTGTGTCAAATTTCACCAAGATCTGTCGAGCCTTCTAACAAACATCCATCCATCTAGATCTAGACATTCGCATTTATAATATTGTTAGATATTTGATGCAAAAGTATTTTAAAAGAAATAAACTGACAGCGTAATAATCAATTTAACTCTACTTCTAAATAATCCTCGCAATAGTATAAACTCAAACCGAACGTAAATAAACAAAAATGTCAGACG
>JAOPJD010000024.1:714961-742356 GCA_026167825.1 Papilio polyxenes | reverse complement strand
ACGGACATAGGATACTTTTTATCCCGTTTCCTTTTTTTAAAATTCCGCGGGAACGGAGTCGCGGGCGAAAGCTAGTTATTATCTAAAAATAGGTACAATACAGATACAGGACGCCATGTCTGAGACATTTATTCAAACCAGTCTTGCATGTAAATAGTGCTCGAAAGTGTATTAGGAAAATTAAATTCCATAACACCTTCTTCCTCTCTTCAAATCGCTCCATAAATTTGAATATCGTATTATACGACCTCTAAATTCTATAAACGTTGGAATGGCAAATACAAAACAATTTGGTAAAATATAAATATCAAAGTTCATTTTATTTACAACAATAATAAATAATAAGTAAACCTGTATGTATTAATACCGTTAACGTGATTTTCTACTGCGTAAACATTCAGATTTATAACATTAACAACATGTTTCGGCAGTGGAAACGCACGGTTAGAGGGTCATGATCGCTCGGCAACAAAACATTGTTAGACTTAAACCCTTCTTAATACTCCGTGCGTCCTCCCCTTCAAAATCCGCACGGTCAAGGTCAGAACCTTCACAACGTCATCGATTAATTTAGAATACAAGCTGTGTACCTTCCTTTTACCGGAACGGGGAGATGATAATAAATGATCATCTGTAGATGATGAATATAACAAAAGTATTACCAAACCTTTTGGGGTAGTAAGTATAACTGTTGTCTTTGTGTAAAATTTATCTCTTTATGCTTTTATAAAAGCAAAGATTGACAAAATTATTATAACGTTTTCAGAATCACTTCCTGAAAATTAATAAAGTTAATTATTGTAAGCATAATAATACGCTATTTAAAACTACTTTGTAAATACCATTTTGTATTGTATGATTTACAAAATAATGTTTCGTTTAAAATTGAGATTGTTTTTTTTAGTGTGTTTAATTTTGAGGCAGATCGTACCGGTTTATTTATCCGTGTTTGTGCTCAAATATCGCAACCCTTCCGACTATCAATTTACTAAAAATCGATTTCGCTAGTCTGTGTTTTCATTGCCTAAAGCCAATGTCAATGAAACATGTAAGGTAAAATTGAAAAAAATATTGCAGACTGTATGAAGTGGGGTCGGGGTGTGGGCAGTATTAAATGCATATATTGTTTGCATTCAAGCGGACGTCGGCCGCATCGCTTTGTAACTCACGTTAAACTAAATGAATCGTTCGCAGTTAATTATACAGACTCGGTGAAACTGACAACAATATTTGCTCAACTGATATTTAATATTAACAGGACTATTTCTTTTTACATTTTAAAAATATTTTGTCCATGTTAAACCATGAATTTTGACTATAGTAATACGTGCTTTTCTTCCTTCTTGTATCTTTTTTTTTATTTAATGATAGCTATGGGTATTAAAGTGTATTTTGACTTTATCACTTTTAATTATTATAAGCTTGCATTTGGAACTGCAAAAAAAAAAAGTATAAAGATTTTAAATATGGTTAAGACGATAACAATGCAAAAGTTATTTTATACTCCAGTTATATATAAAGTCATCGTTCTAAGTAATTACTTAGAGACAAGGTTAGTGTGTCACAACGCTCCGAGCGGTGTACTCACGTTCACCTAAGAGCTATTAATCGTTGCCGCAACCTTCATGCGGAAACTATAACATATTCGCTAGGAAGCTTTTATTCACCGCTCCCAAAGGAGTTGCATGACCTGTGTCACTAAGCACTGTACTTAATAAAAACCTTTCCATATTGAATGTTGCACGTGGATTTGCTCGCGATAGATCTGAAATGCAAATGCAATTAGTATTGTACTTCTATATTTCTCAAAAACTGATTATAAGTAATATGAGATTCTTCTGAAGAGGAAAATCTATCAAAACTCGCATTAGAATGAAAATAGCGGAACGTTATTGATTTAATTGAGTTTAATATTACTAATTGGCACTGTTACCTTATGTATACGACTTATACAAAGTTAATTGAAGAGCTTATGACTTTGCTTTCTCCCCTTTGCTGCACTCAATAGATACTGTAGTATTGTTGAATGACACCAATTAAATAGGAATTATATAACCGCTTTGAAATTCTCTCGATACTGCAAATATCTGTTTATAGAATAATGTGTGGGTTCAAACTAAAGTATGTAAGGGCAGATAGTATGATTATGTATGTGTATGTATTTGTATCATCAGGGGATAAATTAGCTACCGATGTAAAGTTTCAATAAACAAAAGGAGGGAGATATAATGAGTGCTTTTAGAGATTACCGGCGACCCTCTGCAAACATATTCAAGGTCACGGCACAAGGGGTTAGCAGTAGAGTCAGGGCAGGGCACGCCCCGCCCTACTTTCTGCCACAACACATCGTTATTATAAAATAATGCAACGATTAATATTGACTTTGTTTATTTTGTTTTAATAAACACATTTTTTTTTTTTTGTTTCAATTAAATGTACGACTTATAAAAGATAGTAGGTAATTTGTAATCATATTAAAAGAGACATTTGTTTTTATGTACATTTTAATCCAAATTGATATTATTTGTTAAAACATATGAGTAAAAGTGCCCTTAGTGGAGGCATTTAATTTTTAGGAAACGGTAAACATTATTTAAATTAAATCGTACGATATAATTGGTCGTAGTTCTTTCATTAAAAGCGGTCGTACTGATGGATTGAGCCCCTACATATTTCATTATAATCCGCTCTCTATGCAGACTGGTAATAGTGTAGTGGATATGTCATCAAACAGATTATGTGCTGCACTGTCCGACCGCGTCCTTTGAAGTCTTACGTAATAACGATTGGATTAAATTATCTCCTCCTGTGAGAGACCCGCATAACATAAACGAGACTACCTACCGATAGGGCACGATAATAATAAGCTTTAATTTGACGATTTGCGCATTTAATTATATCATTGAATTGGTTGATTTTGCAACTTTGGTTAGTACTGTTTGATTCCAGTTTCATATATAGTGATTTTCGTTTTCAAATTTATCGCTTTGTATTTTTTTTTTGTATAATTGTTAATTGTTAAAAATAAATTGGTTGATATAATACATATATTCCATATATAAAATTATGCTCCATGGAATAGCGGCATTTACAATCACAGGTACCACCTACCTGATGCTTAAATGGAAGTCCCGACATTATGTAACATCTATTGTCCAAGCAACAAATAATTTTCATATGTATAGCCGTTTAATTTTCACGCAGTTCTCGGACAACCACCCGAAGGAGATTGAAGAGCTATGGTCGACGCTGTGCGCTTGTTGGCCAAATAACCTAAAGGTCATCATCCGGTACCTTATCATAGTGTCAGGAATGGCACCTAACGAACTCTTACCATATGTGAGTATCTGAAAGATATGTTATTTTATTGGAGTAGATGATTTGGTAGGGCCCCATTTTCTTTTTTGCAAATAAGGCAATGTATTATAGGCTGTATTTTTTACTACTGGTACAGTGAGATGTGTAATCAATATAAGAAGAATAAATACATTCATATAAAATTATTAGGACATGCAAAGAGATCTAATGATCTGGCCAACGGCATCAGTAACTCGATACTGTTATTGTTTGTCTGGATTCGTCCTGCCTTGTTCTGCTTTGTCCTGGCCTCCCCTGTCTGGTCCTTAATATAACAACAATATCATATGTCTACCTCAAATGCAACTATACGTATTGCTTGGGCGATAAACAATTAATTTAAAGGTTACTTATGAAAATGTTTTGTGAAGCTATTTAATAATTTTTCCTTTATCCCAAGAAACAATTATGATGAAATGTTAAAATTTTCCGCTCCTCCTAATTGGACCTAATAACCTTGTTCATCGGATTTCTTGTAATATGTTTTCCTTTCAGAGAAAACTACTTAAATTATAATAAGAAAATTTTCTTACAGAAATATCGGATAAACAAATTACCCGGTATAACAATTATTGAGTATTTAGTGAAAATAAAGCCGGTAAAGTCAAGATCGATACACAGCTGCCGGGCCGCTGTTGCGATGGGTTTTGAATTTCAAATTTTGTATCAAAGTGTATTAACAAAAGACTTTTCGGTTGCCTTGAGAGCACCTTCGTTTTAATGAGGCTCATAAATGAACACTGACAATTCATTATACTCCGAAAGTATTCGCGATGCTCAGCCACTATCACTTTATCCATACATTTGTACTCGAGATTGAACGTATATTTTTTGCCAACCGGTCGAAACCGGAGCGCACCGCTAGTCTTTCATATTTTTCATTCTGCCAGGCGAAGCGCGTAGTGTTGTACCTGGCGCGGTCTCGGCCGGAGAGACTTCTTGACGAGATGATGACGGAGCTGCAGACTGTGGAGACCCTCAACTGTCTCATCGAACGCACTGAAACACCGCCCTTCTACAGACTCACTTCGATGCGCAAGGCTACGTCCGGGCACAGCGACGGACCTGGCACTGGATCACAAGTAATATACATCGCTACATATATTGTTAGCATTGTATCGGCGGTTACTAAACGCGACCTTAGGGTAAATTTTGTATGAGAAATCTACACTTAATGAGTGCTATAGAGACCATTAACATACTGTGTGCCAGTGAGTATTAAATATTCTATTTTAGCATACATGTTCCTACGGTAAAGTATTTCTCAGTAATTTGTCTTTTATGAACACGACAGTTGTATGTTCGTGGTTACAACGCTTAAAATTGTGGAACATTTCTAACTCAAAAGTTGACAGTTTTTCTACAGCTCAAAGCAGGCTTATAGTGAAAATAAATATTTCTGCTAACATGTAACATACTCTTAAGTTAATATAAATTTAATGAATCATCTCTAAACATAATATTTATAAACAGTTTTTAGAGGGTTTTCTATTAAATAGGATTTATTTTTTCCACTAGGATGCGGCAGGTCGAACTGGTGAATTGGCTCCAATAGAAAAAGGCACTATTCACACAAAGAGGCACAGCGGTGAAGACCCGGCTAAATCTTGGTACGTATTTACTTAATACTATTCCTAGGCAAGGCGCGCAGTTAAAACCACGCGACAAAATGTTAGAACAATGCGAATTGTATTTTATTGCATGCGACTAGCAACAACGCAGCGGCGAATACTAAATGACATATTACATATTTCGAAGTGCTTTGTACCACTGTATTAATTTCTGTGTTATCAATAACTTGTTGGTCTTTCATTTGTTTCATTGCAAGTGTAACCGTTGCTTTCCATTGCCAATACACATGTACATTCCATATTATTCATGTTTTCTATTTGTATTGTAAAGAACCCCTCGCAACAAACCCTATTTTGTGTCCGACACCATCGATTTTATACTTATTACAATTTTATATTGACCCTTCAGATATTTCCCCTTCATTTTGTAATTGAAAGCTCGTGTGGCAAATGACAAGCTATTAATTTTTCTCGGAACATTTATATATATACATATACAGGTATATATTTTAATAAGTTTCCCGAGTAATATATTTATTCTTTCTTCTTAGTAACAACAGAAATGTTGATATCAATTTATTAGAATACCTGTATTTGTTGTGAGATTTGCTATTCGCTGTAAGGAAAATATTATATTACGTGTTTCGTGGAATAATAAACAATTTTTATATTTTTACTTAATGTCTATTGTTCGCTCGTTGCTATGGTTTGATTTCCAAAGACTAACATATTTTTTTCTTCAAGTCTGTACAAGCGATAAACTAAATTGTCGATGTGAGTTTGACATTTATAATGTTGGTTTCTGACGATATCTAGACGCCAGCAGCCGTCTGCTATGCCGTCCGTTCCACTGGACTTATGAAGGACAATGTCGAGCAGGGGTTAGATTTTTTGTAATCAAGTTACACGATTAAAAACCTTATCCGCCTCAGTTGAAGTTCTTTATGGTCTAACACAACCGTTTGCGCTATTACATTATTTGCTAGCTGTTGCCCGCGGCTTCGCGTTTGTTTATTATTTCCTAGAATTCTGTATGCGAGATAACATGTATGATGTATTTTAAATCTGTCAAAAAGTTCTTATTCTAACAACAATCACGATGCTTTCTATATTTGGTAAAGTTTTGGTAAATGTAACTTTATACCCTTTTTGCCGCTAACAACATATGAGTACGTACAAAGTGCATAATATTTAATATAAAACACATCATGCAAACTTCGTCCGTGATTTTTTCAATAAAACTGCAGTAATAAGCTTGCGCAGCTGACCTTCGTAGTAGTAGTAGGCCGTAGCTACAACATCGTCTACGATGTTATGTAAATGTTAGAACACATGCGCGTTTGAACGCGTCGTTAGAACATTAAACTATATCATATTATCTAAGTTGACATCTAAATGAATATCACTCGCCATGTAAAGGACTTGAGGCACCTGTTATCTTGGAAACATTTCAGCGTGCCATTCGGTGCTTTACAGGTTGCATTTTGAATGTGTTGTCAGTAATTCGTCCAAGTAGGAATAGACACTTACTAAACTTCTAAGTCAAATAAAATTTAAGAAATAGCAAATAAATCATCAAATAATTTTATACATATTTAAATATACAATTCAAAACTTTAGGAAATATTAAATTCGCAACATAAAGCGCTTATTCACAATCAGGCTGTCAAAAGCACTGCATAGAGAGAAAAAAAGTTGGGTTTCTATATGCCCAATTATTTCGTATCGACAGCTCTCATGATTTAGTATATATGTAAGTTCGTTTATTGTTTTAAATTCATAGTAGAATGTTAGTATATTTCGTCAAATGTCCCTAAATTTACTGAATCGTTTCGTTTGAATTATGTACAGAGGGAAAAAGAACAAATAAATCTACAAGAAAACATCTTCACACTGTTGGTAATCTCTGAAGGATCTGACAACAATGTGTAACAAACATGTTTATTTTCGTGATAATGTTTGAATCGTCTTTACACTGGCGCTAAGACCGGTAAATGTGACGATCAGAAAATCTCTGCTCTTTGAGACGTTTACATATAAATCCCCGGGAACAATAAAGGTATAATGTCTGTCTTCCTTTACTAGATTATTCTTTTGTACTTTTATTTCCACGTGTAGGTAACGTACTTCTTGTCTAACAATAGTCTATAGGCGTTTTTAATTCAAATAAAATGCACGTTGTAAAGTGGCAGTTGTCGTTAATTTACATTAAGAGGTAGAATACAACTCGAACTACACCTCACTTTGCAAAAATTACTTCAGCTCTTAAAATTACAAGGGCTCACTATAAACTGGAAATTCGTAAAATACACGCTTGTACAAATATATTTACATCCCCTCGATATTAACCTCCTGTCAGTCGGCAAATAATTGGTTGAAAAACGTCAATGTCTCGTGCAAATATTAAATGAAGCTTCAATATGAAATCAACGCTTTTAATTATAAAAGACTGGATCATGTTGTGCGAGCCAGACGCGTTGGCTGTGAATGCAAACGGATGTCGCGGCCACGTCTGAAATTAATTTCGCAAAGTTCTCAAATATAATAGTACGTTCGACATGTTTAACTTCACAAGCGGGATCTGTTCGTTTGCTGGATTTTAATTCAATTAGAGGCGATATTGTAAATGCGTTTCCGAACACTTTACAGTACAACTCAATTTCATCCCAGACCTACGTGAAACTAAAGCGACGAATTTCATGATTGAAGTGGCGCTGGATATTAATAGAACAAAGCAGGAAATTCCGTGCATCTCCGTTCCTTTTAATACATTCCGCATGCGAGCGGTGCTACGAAATATTAGACAACTTCTACACGAACTTTCACAAGCCAATTCAATGTTCAAAAAAATTCCTTGTCATTGTATTTGTGCAAAACCAACAACTGCACCTAACCTTTACAACTTGCTAATATCTTTTCTTCGTCACGATAGATCAGAGTTCTATGTTGCCTTTATGTACATTTTTTAAATTAAAGGCAGCAACGTTAATTTTATATACATTTACGTTCGTTTGATAATGGAGTAACAACGTAATAAACTTAAACATTACATAAACAACTAGCCGAACTGAGCTCTAACCCCTTTTTATGTTTGTTCAAAGTCTTTTTAATTGAAAAGTTTGTAATTAATATACCGAGCTTAGATTAAAATTCTTATGTCAACAGTCTACTACACATCCTGTTTATGTAAAGACTTGCGTTCGCTTGCGACTTCGTCGGCACAGACTTAAAAAAGTAGACTATAATATTCATCCTGTGCATCCTACCTTTCCAGAACAAAGGCATCCTTACGGACAGACAAAAATTTTACAAATTGATTTTTCGTTAGCAGCAATGCAAGTATATCATGTATACAAAATATGTTTTATTTTCTGATATTATACTCAACACTTCAATTTAATTATTATGTATAGATGCTACTACTTTTATTAATCGTAAGTATCCTTGATATTGTCGTCTCAGACATTCTCTTTGGACAGACAGAGACAAGTCTTACCGCAGTCGGAACCGACAGTTAATGAAACAGAGTCGTAAAAACAGTACGTTTCCACTGCCGAAACACATATATAAAACATATTTTGTAATTCTGTAAAACAATGTTCTTATAAAAGTCTTCGGTCGAATAAATGTCAGAAGAATAACAAATAATAAATATTTATTCTATATCATTACCTAGTTCTAGATTTCCCATAAGGATATTACAAATCAAACAACAATATTAATATTTCCTTGAAAATCTAATAATGTTCGGTTTAATATCACTTTTATTACAAAAGGTATGTTTGTTATTAAAGGTATGTTATGCTCGATTAAAGGAGAAAATGTTTTTTATCGTTTACGTAGAGTGCTATAAGGTTTCAGAAACTCGTATATTTTTTTTATTTAATACCAGTTCTTCACTGATCGATGTTGGGAAACACTGCTCTTAAAAAAAAAAAGATTTTATATTGTTATCAATTGACAACTATAATAGAACATTAGGAGGTGAAGCACCTTTCTGTGTAATATTTGATATACAGCGAAACTTGAAACCTTAAATGATTTTATATGATTCTCGTTTCTCATAATAACAAGTGAACAAGAGAGATTACGTTTTACCAAAAGTACTATCATAGTTGAAGAGGTTTTCTGTATTCTATAAAAACATTTTATATTCGCTTAACAATGTTATGAATTACAGAATAAAATAGAATGTGAAGCATCCTTCAAGAAAATCTTGCAGATAATTGATATACTATTCCATGTATTTCCAATCTGTGTAGCAATATACCTGTATCTGATCATATACTTGTTACAAGTATATAAGTGAGCAAGATCTATCGAAAATATTAGGTAATCATACGTACAATGAGACACTCGGTTTTAAGGTATGGTAGCAAACTCACCGACTCAATCTCAAGGGATTATGAATTCTGAAATATAGCAAACGAGACGCGACGTTTGTCCGATTTGTTAGGACGATGGGTGAACAAACTATCCATCTCGCTATTTAATGACCGAAAATGGTAGACTCCGTAGAATAAGAAAAAATCTTAAGAATTCAAGTCCCAAAAATCTCTTTCTAATAAGCGGCACACGAGTAAGTCCGTGGTTTAAATTGTTGCACAGCACAGTATTAGTACCTGTTGCTAATCGGAGCAGTTCGCTTTTTAGAAATAATAAAGATTAGATTACACTTCTAGCATGTTCTTGCATTGTAAACATGCGAACTGTCGGTAGCACACTTTCCAATCGACGCCATGTTGGAAAAGGGAATAGTGCTGTCGCAAAATAACAGGTGCGGGCGACGTCGGTGGATACAACTAGAGACAGGCGGCGACATTGTGCGCAGCATGCACTTATTTCACCACCATTAAAATAAATAAATCGCTTGACTACCGAAGATATTTATTTAGAATTTACAACTTAATTTGATTTTATAGTTCATTTCACCCAATCAAAACACGGGGCGACGTAAACAACTTCACGCTTGTACCTCGAGAGAACCTCTTGTAATTTTAACGACCAAGATATAAATAAGCTTCTTATCAAAAACGATACACTTCAAACACGGCCCGCGCGTTATACCCGACCTTGGCAATACCGACATCGATTTGCTGCCGGCGGGTTGTAATGAGCCATGACTTCTAAAAAAATACTAATACACTCCAGAGACGAATATAAGAAAATTTTAGTCTATCCATTTGTAGTACTAATTATTTGATATAACAACAATATATGTAAACATGATACAAATGATTTAATACGTGGAGTCGAGTCGGCCGCGGGCATTAGGAGCCATCACTAGGCTCACAGTAAACATTCATATGCCTAACATAATTAGTAATTGCGTAAATACACAAGAACCAGTCGCAAATAGAGACAATTATTATAAGTATAGGATTACGGGATAGGATCATACATTGAGGCGCCAAATGGGGAGATCTACGGCTAGCAGTGGATAGCGATAGGCTGAATGAATGGATTATATAATATCGTCACCTCATATTGATATATACGTAGCAATAAAAAGCTTGTCGACATTATCATAGACATCTATTACCTAACTTACCTAATTGTACTTTATACCTATATGCGATAAAAAGCTATCTCAATAAATCAAAATAATATCCAATGCAAAAGTTTCAAGATTTAATTAAAACATTTCATCTTATTTCTTTCATATAAAGAGTTATCGCAGAGTTATTTAGGTTTTTGGCATTGAAAAAAAAACAAAAAAAAAACTATATTTCGTTGCTTTGTTGCGTTGAAAACATTGTTGCTGCGCAATTGAATTTCATAATCCATAATACATAAAGCCCTGTAGTTTTCCTTTGAAAAATATAATTTTGATGTGTTACTTATAAATAATTCACATTTCCTTCGCACAAATTGACCATGCATGTGCAGCTGCGTCTGTGAATGCGAAATTAATTTTATTCTCATGTATAATAAAGGTTTTGTTGAATTGTTATTGTTTTCGACGCAACTGCGACTTAAAATAACCTCGCTTATACTTTTCATTATGTTAAGCTTAAAATTCAATATTTACTATTTCACACCGGATTGTATTACGACCAGTGATGTTAATTACCAACAAATTTATACTTAATTAATACTAGCTGATGCCCGCAAAATAATCCCTTTAGAAAGAAATTAGTAGCTAAAATCAAACACGATGCCAAACTTTAGTCTATCACTGTTTGTAATTTTATCTAGATTTGTTCAGACGTTGTAAAGTTAACTGATAACAAAACTTCATATCTACATGAAAATCACATATAATATTAGTGATATATCTGTGTGCATTGTTTTTGTCTGCAGCGTGGGTAAAGCTTGCGATACACCGGGGGCGAGAGGGCAGGACAAGCGGTCGTCTGGGCCGCCATGCACGCCCCCCGTGGACGACGAGCCCCCGGCGCCCTCTGACGGCGACGCCACACCGGTAACACCATCGACAATTTATTATAGCTATAGCACTGGTTTTCGGCTTCGCGTGCATTTTTTAACCTTTTTCAGTTTCCTCCCTCGAAGTTTTTGCGTTTGTGACCGTTACTGGATACAAGTAACCGTGGAATTTCACTGCCTATTACATTCATATCTCTCATTCCCTTGTATCAATATAATAGGTGTGACGCTATGCTGATTCTACTGATTTTCTTTTTTACCACAAATCAAAAAATACTTAAGTTTCACAGATTTTCCAAGTAAAATATTTTAATACAACTGTACATACCATTGTACATGTCAATAAAAAATTTATCCATAAATAACTTTATACCTTAACAAAGGTTTTTAGCAAAAATGGGTAATATGAAGGGGTGATGATTGTTT
This sequence comes from Papilio polyxenes, assembly GCA_026167825.1. Taxonomy (NCBI): domain Eukaryota; kingdom Metazoa; phylum Arthropoda; class Insecta; order Lepidoptera; family Papilionidae; genus Papilio; species Papilio polyxenes. The sequence continues at coordinate 730,615 of JAOPJD010000024.1, read as the reverse complement.
TCTATAAGTTGGTAGAATTTATTTTTAGTTTTTTTTTTCATATCAAGTGTTGAACTTACTCTTTTGTGCCATTAAAAGATTGTTATTGATTTTCTCTACGGTTGTCGTTTGCTAGTCGCTACAAGGAGCGCGCTCTAACAAGTACTTAATTTTTAGTCTTTTACATTTTATTATTTTTTCTTTTTTTTGTTTGCTATTTTCTTTTAATCTTTGTTCGTTTTAAAATTGATATAAGCTTTTATAATTTAAACTTTTTACTATTGATCACAATCCTCAACAATAGAAAATAGTTGTTAACGTTGATCGAATGTCATTGAAAATAATACTCGTATAATTTTATGGTTAATACTTAAATATGATATTATAATTAAAATAATTAAAGATCAAAAACTGAAGAATGATTCTTATGTAAGTATTGATTAGTACGAGTATACTCTCTATATCTGCCTAGCTCGTATACCACCGGGTGGTGGGGTTGGCTTACCTAATCAGTCTCTTTCACTTCGCTCAGTCCTCGACATCTTTGGGTCTTGGGTCTACGTCTGGATCTGCGACCGGGAAGGGAAAGATGTAGTGCTAAATTACCAACATAGTCCGGCCTCCTATTTATGAGTATAACTAAATCAACAAAAAATTATAGACTCAACCTTAAATATGTCTAAAATATATGTGTTTTGAAATAAAAAAAAAATATTATTATTATATAATCGCAGTCTACGATACGTATACTATATGTTGTACATTGCTTACTGTTAATTGACGTAGATACCAAGACGCGTCAAACGCATCCAGGCAAATGTAACAAGCAATTACTGGGAGCATTTATTGAAGCGTTATAATATGCATCAGTAAATAGGATAACACGCTTGTTACATTAAATGGACTCCGCGACTATTATAGGGACGTTTACAAACCGCCAATTGTCTCGTCGCAGCATTCAATAATATATTGGAAAGGATTATTGATTTAATTAACTATATTAATCAACCTTATTTAATTATCACAACTTATATAACATCTATCTTTAATTTCCACTGTCGTGTTATTACAGAATCATGTTTTCTTTCTAATAACAAAGTAAACCTGGCGAATCTAAATTCGAGGAACGGTTTTGTAAATTGGCAACATTTTTCATACTATCAGCCCTCTGATCTAAGAATTTTAGTGTAGACAGAATTATATAGCGTATAGATGTGCCTAAAGAAAATATCAGTAGTATCCAAATAATATTGAGATGGTATTAACATCGATCCGAATGTTATATAGTGGTTTTTAAAACGCAATAAATATAATATACCTGACCTCGACTCTCTTTGTTCGTTGCGCATTTAGGAAAACAAATCCTTGTTGTGTACATCGTACATTTCAATAATTCAGTATTGACATCAATGCTTTGAAGACTTTCTGCGTCGTTTTGCTTACATAAGTTATCAACGCGAAATGTATTCGACTCAATAACAATTTTTTAAAACGAGCTACGTGCGTTTTTCCATGTTTTCCACTTGGGTGCATCTCGTTAATGTATTTAGTGCGTCAAAGGGTGTTTTAAATATTTAAATTTTGTCTGCATTTCGAATCGGTTATGGTTTTATTCGCCAAATGTAAGCCTTGCTGTAACATTCGGCTTCCGTTGCGATTTTATTGTTTAATATCGATTATATTTCGCCCCGTCGAATTCAACAAAACCTTCGTTAGTTATTTTTCTCCAGTCCTCAGTCCGCTAACGTAATTCTATATAGCTCTCTCCTCTAGACAGTACAAACTTATTCACTAGGGTTTTCAATAAAACTATTAACTTTAGCATTATTGTCAATCTTCCTACTAGTATCCCATATGGTAGTGGGGTCAACTTTTAGTCTTTTCCACTTCGCTCCGAGCTTGATATTTTATCTAAAACTTGCATATTTTGTAGTTTGATTTAATATTTAACCAAAATAGTATTGTCGTACGAAAGGACATAACTACTACAAATGTGATGCAGCTGTTGATGCGATTAACGTAAAATAAGAGGATGCTGTCAATCAATTTTATATTCCAATGGCAACAGCCAGACTTCATAAATATTTAATCTAAGACTGCTCTCACATTTGCCTGCGCAGTAGCATCATATTGACTTTACATTGTCACAATTATGTTGATTGTTGTCTCGGTGAAGTTTTTCTAAACAGACATTCATTGTAAGACATTTTATTTATTTCATATACAATTTGTGTCAAAAAAATTCTTGTTCAATATATTAATATACAAGAATAACCCTTACTAAAACTTTGAAAGCGATATATAACAAATAAAACATAATATACAATATTCTTTCGTTACTTGTGATACAAAAATATTCTTTTAATTTGAAATAGTGTATTCTACGCTTTCCAACCGGAATAAAATCTACTGCTCAATGAATAGCGAATTCATTGGAAGGAAAGATATTCCAAATGCATTTGCCGTAGTCCTTTTCTTAAGTAGCTGTTTCCGACGAAACTTTCAACGTTTAAAACTTTTACTTGATTGAATCTCAATTATTTGTTACAAATGGCGGCACAATATTATTGATTCGAGATACTGTAATTGAAAACGAGTTTCTTGAATAAAAACTTTTTACGTTGTAGATTTAAACACGAATATTTAATATTACATTTTAGCATTAGTAGCCTTTATATACAGTGTAATAAGTACATAGTGCTGTATATAACTGTGTACATAATATTACGATATGTAATAGTAAAGTACTGCGATATTTGTATCAAATACATTTACGTTCAGCAAGATCAATAATAGTACCGATTATTATTATTAGCATACTTCCCGTGATATCCCAAAAAAAGACTAGTAAAACTTATATGTGGGATAGAAAAAGAACTGTAGAAATGGAAAATATGAAATTACTCTTTTCTAATTCTAATTTCTTCCGGAAATATTAAAATTTTAATTTGTTTCGGTAATTCGAAATAGATTAATAATTTAACATTTTAATTGCCACATATTTTTAAACATTTATTTGTTCACTTTTGTCGCTTTAACAATTGGCATTTTTAATGAAAACCGACTCCTAACGCCATCTTCATTCGCGCGCCGGAAACTTTTACGTATGAGCATTACTAAAGTATCAAATGCATTGTCATTATTTCAAAATAAAATTACCTTTCGATGTCAACATACATTATATGGCACGAATACTTTTTCGTATCATGGATCAACTTTGGTTAAACATTTGTTCGATCGTAGACCGGCTTGGGTCCGGAGCTGCACGCTACTCCGACCGGCAGCGCTCCGGCGACACCGCAAGAGGCCAGGGTGGACGCGCCTCAGCCCAGGCCATTGCCCATGCCCGAGTATGGCGGTTACTTCGCACTCCTCACCGAGTACTTACCTGACAGCAACCAACCTATATCAGGATTCCACAGGTAAACACTCATACCACACTTAGGGTACGTCCACATCTGGCAAATGCGTTATCAAACGACACGCGATCTGGATACTAGATGTGGACGTATACTTACTTTAAAAATACACTGCTATCATTGTGTTAAAACATATTATTGTTTCTGTGTTTTCAAAGAAATGGGATTATGATATGTTTTTATACAAGTGTTTTGAGTGTGGAAACACATCGCTTTGCTCAGTTCCAATTTAAATAGAATTATATTTTGAAATTTAAGCTTAAAAGAAGTTATTAACGACGAACATCAAGAATGTGCTACGAAAATAAATTGAAAAGGTCAGATTCAAAATATTTATTTCAATGAATCGTCTCCTCAGTTCTATTGATATGTACTTCTTTGAAAATATTATTCTTTATAATGAGGCCTTCAATTTACGATCTATATCGAGGTCTTATTACAATGGCCTGTTTCTCTTATTGTAGAATTCCACTGCTGTGACCCTTGTATTAATACATATTCTTTTATCTGTCTCGTCATAAAGAGGGAAAGAGATGACAATATTATCGAACATCAGTATTACGGCAGTAGAACTCTACTATTATGCGTTTATTTGTACTTGGCAAAATTCTCAAAAATCTATTGAACTATTTATAACGTTGTATATTTAGTAGCATTACAATAAAGAGGTTTAGTTTCTTAGAAAACACAAATTATAGATTTGCTATATAATTGAATTTCCAAAGTATTACAATAATAATGAATATGTTATAACATTGGTAGACGGCAGTGACAACAACATTCTTTGCACAAATGAACCGCACTCGGTGTAATACCACGTACCAGACCAGAAGATACACGTCAAGTGGAAGTGTTTCTGCGTTTCGTCTGATGAGTGAATGTGCCGCAGGACTAATTTTAGTCATCTTCCCCTTTCCACCATTATCTTTTAAAGGAAGGATAGGGATTTTTTAGAGAAGGGGACACTTAGGAAGGGGACATTTCCATTTTTTGTGCGTAGCTCTTCAATCGATAGAGGATTCCCTATCGATCGAAAGTAAGGAATACATCTGCAATTGCAGATTTCTATGGGCAGCGGTCGCTTCGCTATTTCGGCGAATTCGTATTATTTCGCTTATGCGTTTGCCACCTCATATGTATAAAATATTAAACCTTTTTTTCTCACAGTGAGAGGTTCTGAGTGTTCAGACTCGTTAAAAGTCTCTGTGATGAGCATAAGAGCGAAACAAGAGACCTGTAGTATATATACATTATAGTATGTTTGATGTTTGTCCAGATGCAACGTTGCGGTGATGTTGCTATGTGACGTGGTACTGGACGGCGTCGAGATCGACTGGTCCATACATGTACCACTTATGCTGCATATAGTATTTCTTGGAATGGACCATACAAGGTAATTGATCGGAACAAACAGCCATCGTGTGACTGTATTAAATAAGAAAATCTCGACTTAAGACTTCCTATACTTACACATTATTCCTCAGGCTGGTTGTACTGTGTGCTGTGTCACAGGAAACAAAACTAAATTCAGATTTCAGATGTACCGGTTATCTCCGATCGTACTCTCACAGATAGGAAGGTTTGTCATAGCCGGATTACGTCATGGAGGACATCATTTTCATCATACCACCATTCATCATCATCATCATTACATTTTAGATAACACCAGCGGTTATGAGAATCTTTAAAATTGTTCAAGCTCTAGGATCACCATAAAATACTTATGTCAGTTGGACAATATATAAATGTTTGTATGTTGTGTGTCAGATGGATAGTGCACCAGCACTGCCGGCAGCTGCTGCTCAACCTGCTGGTGGCGGTGGCGGCGCACCACGACCACCTGACGGTCGCGCGCACGCTGCTCGCCAGCCGCAGCGCCCAGCTCGGGCTCGCGCCCTCCGCGCCCTCCGCGCCCTCCGCGCCCTCCCTGCCGCTGCTGCAGCACAATTTCACTGGTCAGTACTCGGTATCTTATTTCTCTGTGGTCGCTGTTTTAATTAAATGTTCACTTTATACTTAAATACTTTTATTTTAACTAGCTGTCGTCCGCGACTTCTTCCAGACTATGTTCTACATCTGTGCCAAATTTCAATTGTATAAATGATATTCAAACAAACAAACATCCATCTGTCCATCTAAACATTCGCATTTATAATATTAGTAAGATGTGCAGTAAAATTAGAATGGAAAATGTTAAACTATATTTGTTTAAGAATCTTCGATGCAAAATAGCTCAAAAGACGTCTATTTTCTCTATGTAAAAGAATATGCCTGTCTTTTGTCTCGTTTAATCCGCCCACATCTGTCTGTGTCTGCACAAGAAGGTTCGATGTGCCTTTGTCACTTGAAACGTAAGATTTCTTGATGTTACACTTTACTTCTATTATATTCTGTCGTTAAAAATAAATAAAAATTTAATTCTATTTAATTAAGAGAAAATATAAACAAACCATTTTTAATTTTTGATCCAATTTCACTGAATTATAACATAAATACAAAAGTTTTCAATAGTTTCTCTAAACAAGAGGAATCATGTCTCAAAAGAATATACTCCTTTGTAAATCAATGTTATATTTGTGTTGTAAGACAGGAAAGTGGATCAGTGTTGTCTATGAAAATATATCGCCGAGTGCAGCGAATCTGACCCGCTTTGCGAATGGGGTTACTGGTCACACATCTATGTTTGATTATTTCCCTACCATTACTACCTACGAAGGGGTAGTTTATTATTTTTTAATCCTAAATAACATCCCTTGTTTGAAGAAATATTGCCAATCGATAATTTCCAATTGTATACTTATTATTTCAAAATAAGCAATCAAAATTACTTCTTTCACTCTTATCAAATTAAAGATTTTTTTAATTGGATAATGAAATTATGCTTATTGTATAATATTTTATTTAACTTGATATAGACTTCATCTTGATGTTTAATAAAAGATAAAATCTATAAAAGGCTTTATAACTCCGGGAGATTTTCCAATATCATATGCCCTTTATTACATTCAATAGTCATAAGTGTTCTTACGACTCTCAGTTATGAATTTCGCTTTGAGCTCATGAAGTTTTGTGATTTAACACTGGAAAATTATATTATGAAAATAGGTATATACAAACTAGATGTCACCCGCGACTTCGTCTGCATTGATTATGCAAGAAGAGTTATTAATCTGTGATTAGTTCACCCTCTCTTAAGTTATGTGATACAAACATGTTTTTTTTTATATTTTTAGAGCCGGACGCGACATTTGATAAGACGCCGCAATGCGCTCACTCCCCGCGCGCGACCGCACGCTCCCTCAGCACTGATCCCCAAGTCACACCTGAAGGTACGACACATTGACACACACAATAATTTATATTCCATGTCATGGATTTAAAGTTGTTTTACACAATTATCAAATAATTTACTGTGTGGCCTTCCACAAAACCTAACTATGACGTAATCGCTCATAGTAAGGGTCTTATTCTTGGTTTACTACTACTATAGACCAATCTCATAGTCAGTATACAAATGTTGATTTAGAACTTTATAGCTTTAGGCTAGCATTGTCTCAGATAGCATTTTAAGCTTATAATCACCTAAAATTGATTTACATTTGTTTTTTGAAATGTCACAATAACACGGGCTAAGTTTCTAAAGGGTAAAACATCTCGTAACTCAAAAGGGTTGCTGATGTTCTTTCATAAAGTACAACACAAGTCATTAGTGTAATAACAATGTAACAGGTGAGGCGGACAAGTACCCGTCGTTGCCGGTGATCATAACCGGCGAGGCTGAGCCGGGAGAGACGGAGGGCGAGGGCGGGCTGGGGGCGGGGGACGCGGGGGAGGCGGAGTTGCCCGTCGCTGACGTCATCAAGTCCCTGGTGCACTTCCTTGCCAACCGGCCCACGCACATGCCCCTGTGGCAATATGAAGACATCACAGCTAAAGGTACGTACCAGTACCTAGTATTATAACTTATAATGCCTTAAGATAAATAATGATTTACAAATATTATATTAATGCTAACAAATAAAAATGAAGATGTTGTATGCACAGTGTGGAGCTTGCGCAGCTGCCAGCAGATGGCGACTTTGTTGAGACACACGCTGCGAGTGTTCCGCGAGTCGCTGCCTCACGCGCTGGTGTCTGAGAGGTGGGCGCAGACTGCGCTGCAGCTCGGCCTATCCTGCCCCTCCAGACACTATGCAGGAAGATCCCTGCAGGTGAACAACACATCTAATCTATTTTATTACGATATTGACCGAAAGTTCATACCTTTTTCTTGCTAATGTACGACAACATCGAATATATCATCTCCAGATTTAAAAAAAAAATGAGATGGCAATAACGTTCAATCGCACATTATTCCCCAGGTGTTCCGTTTCATCGGAGTGGCGATGACAGGTCGCATGGTGACGGACATCCTGTCTCGTCTCGTGGAGACGGTGGCGGAGCAGGGCGAGGATATGCAGGGCTACGTCACGGAACTGCTTCTGACTCTGGAAGCTGCGGTCGACTCTCTCGAATCCAATTTCCGACCGCTCGACTATATGCGCGACATCTTCAAGTCTACACCAAATCTGAACAACAAGGATGGCGGACAGCAACCCAACGGAACACCGTTTACCGCAGGTATTTACTTTGATAAATTGATAGGTAATCCCTCATTTCTCTGACTCCTTTGAGTAGGAAAACTAAAATGTCCCCAAATTTTTTACTTGTGTAACTAACGTATTTGTATAATTATTCATTTTGTTATAATCTACCGGTAGACAGATTTTAATATTAAAGTATCAAGTAAACTATTTCCTACGATAATTATTATGATAAAATTTAATTTCGTATTTATCTATATCAAAGTAGAAGCCTTGAAAATAAGTTTCAATCTTCTATCTGTAAAAATAATGATAATTCCATACAAAATTTCACCCCCACTTTCAACCCCTTACAACCCCTTTTTCGCGTTAAAATGTAGCCTATGTCCATCCTCGGGCTCTAGACTATCTGTGTACAAAATTTCATTTAAATCGGTTCAGTAGTTTTGGCATGAAAGCGAGACAGACAGACAGAGTTACTTTCGCATTTAAAATATTAGTAAGGATTTGTTACATAAGCATATGTAATATTAAAAAATGAGTTGCGCTGTTTCAGAACATAATCTATCTCTATTCCAATTTACAATTACGTGTTTACAAACATTCATACGTTCATTCGTGTAATGGATGGATGTACGAATGTCCAATGGATGGATGGATCCATTTGATGTGTGTGTGTGTATGTAAATATAAATTTGTGATGCACTTAGGCAAGCGGTCGCCGGGCGTATGCGTCGGTTGTGCGAGCAATCACACACGCAGCACGAGCTACTCCGTGTCCGCGCCATATTGTGTGCGCAAACCCAACGCCCCGCCCACCAACGCGGACAAACAGTCACACGGTCAGTTATACATTAGTACACAGTAAGATAAAACCCTACGTTTACAGTTTTTATTGATAAATAAATATTTATCAAGCATAATTTGGAAAAATACTTGAAATTAATTTCATAGTGTTATATATCCAGATCGCAGTCGACCTTGCAGCGACTCATCCAAAGGATGTTCGAACTTGTGCCGCTCTCGATCCGCGCAATCTCTCAAACTGCTCGGAGACAGTGCAACGCAGGTGAGACTTATCATTCAAAACAACAGTTTTAAAGTTAAATTTCTATATTTACTTATCTTGATGACTTTGACCAAAACTGAAGTATAAACGTAAGAATATTTCTCCGACCCACGAGAACAGATCGGCATTGTACCAGCTGAAATTAATATTTTTGTTTAATAAGCAATTAATCTTTAATCTTAAGATTGCAATAGCAGTTAGTTAACAAGTTTTACAAGATATATTGATTACTAGGACGACAAGCTGACGATCCTGGCGACGTTGTTCTGGGTTGGTGCGTCACTGCTGGAGTCTGACTACGAGCATGAGTTCCTGCTGGGAGTGCGGCTGCTGGCTCGTGTCATGGCCCGTCTGCCTCTCGACCGGCCCGATGCCCGCGACCGCCTCGACCGCACACAAGCGCACGCCGCGCCCGCGCTCCACTCACTCCTCCTCAAGGTACACATGTACTATCAGGGAAAGTGGCGGTGTTCCTTATAGAATGCGACAGTTTTTAAATGTCTGTACGAAAAAAGTGTACAATACAATTTAGCAGTAAAAATTATTGGCTTAATATGAGTGGAGTTTATTTCGTTACAAGGCAATTTTTCTGAAAATGGAACATCGCGAACGGCCCTGACTGTACAATATATTCTAAACACGTACAGAAAAATCTTGATTATTCTTATACTAGTGTCCGTTTTTTACGACAGTTTTGAAATGGACAACTAAAGGCAAAAGCAATTTTATTTTTGTCTTCTGTTATTTTAAAGGTCCTCCTGTAACACAGGTCCCCACCTACCACAGGAGGCAGAGTCCTATTGAATTGTAAAAAACTTTTGTGGATCAATAAAACTTTTTTTTTTAAAAAAAAAGGAAATGGCAGTGATTCGACAATTTAAAATCATAGTAACCGTGAAATTCTACTGTCAAAAGAACCTTAAAAAGGTGTACTGTTATCACAGTTGTTTAAAGATAATAGATGAATGATATTTTGTGTTTATTGTGTTTTAACAGTGAAAACCCAAAGTAAGATGTTGCACGAACAATCTTCATTATTTGAGTATTGAATATGAAATTATTTGTATACTAGCTGTCGCCCGCGACTCTTTTCGCACGGAATTAAAACGTGGCGTTACATATTTAAGGCAAATCATATACTAAATATAAAAATAATATTGATTGAAACGACTACAAAATTAAATTATATATTTAATAATCTTATCTCTTATATATATATGTTAGTAGAAATGGGTTTTCACTGCTTAAATAGCATGAACGTAATCAATCATTTAAATGTCTTTGGAAAAAAACTTATGTTTTGTGTTTCAGCAATTTTAATGGCAACAGTGTGAAGGAAATAGCAAAACTGTTGCTGTCTCGATCTTGCATTTTCAGCTATTTATCTCTATTCCAGGGTTGTACTCATCCCAACACATACGAGCCGGTAGTTGGTGTGTTAGCTGATATGATCCCACTGTTGGAACTCCCCGTGATTGATCCCACTCAATCCATGGCCTTCCCCATGACTGTGGTGGCATTGTTGCCATACATGTTGTTACACTATGAGGACGCGACAGAGCTATGCGTCAGAGCGGCATGTCATATCGCACAGGTAAAACTTATGTAGGATTATTTGGAATCTGAAATGTATTTCGGCAGTGTAAACGCACTGTTACACGAGTGTCTTGTTTCGTTTCGCAGTTCACAGCTGAGAAGAGTAAGAAGCTGGAGAACCTGGGCACTGTGATGACGCTGTACTCCCGCCGCACCTTCAGCAAGGAGAGCTTCCAATGGACCAAGTGCGTCGTCAAATATCTCTGGGACACCTACTCGCATCTCTCACTACAGATGCTCGCTTTCCTCGTTGAAGTGCTGGAAAAGGTACGACATTGTTCATACAAAACATTTGTAATTTAAAATTATTATCGAACCATCACAAGTGTTCTGTGTAATATACAGTATTTTTTCTGTTTAAGTCATCAGTTTTAAAAAAGGTTTAATTTTTTTATTTTTAAGAATATCTTACTAATATTATAAAAACGAATGTTTAGATGGATGGATGGATGTTTGTTTGACTTATTATGTTTTTTTAAATACCGTGCGGTTAAAAAATATTTAAATAAGTCAAAAAAAGCATTAAAAAAAATATCACATCTCACGTTAAAAAGCTTTTCTTAAACCTAATATAGTAAAATGATTCTTGATGTTTATGAAAGGAAAAAATCGTTTTATTTAACAAGTCTAATATTGTGTTTCATCAATTGTCTCCTATGACTGATTGCTGATTTAACTGAATTTAGGAAAGTTTAGAAAAAAACTAGATCAACCTGACTCCTCATATATTAAATAGAAAAAGACTATTATCCGAACGAAATATTAGATAAAAACTCGTCTCTCCCCTGTCTTACATGCAACTCTTTCTTCTCCTTTGTAGAATATTGTTTATTATTGCAGGGTGCAGCGAGCCTGCAGCCTGCAGTGCTGTCCATCCTACACTGCATGCTGCACTACGTGGAACTGAACGCGCCAGCTGCGCAATCAGTCAACGCTGATCTCCTTCGTGCAGTATCCAAATTCATTGGTGTATGTATGGATTGTATAAATTCTCTATCAATGTAAAAAGAGATTTTCGCTCATCATAACTTTATCTCTAATTACAGCAAGACAATAATAATTACAAGGAGGCGATGAAAATTCTCAAGCTGGTGGTAACTCGGTGCTCAACTCTGGTGGTGCCTCCTCACTGGGACAGCCACGCCTCCTCCATACTCGATACTGATCTGCACGGCAAGAAGGTGAACAATACATCATCATCATCAACACTCTACATCTGAACATAGACTTCCTTAAACAAAAACATAACTCAATATTAATTGTCAATATTTACTAAAGTCATAGTTTTTAAGATTTTTTTTTCGTAAATATTGTTTCAGAGACTCAGTATAAGTATTATTTTTAGTATATCTGTAGCGATGACGTCACAGTGTACAATCTTAATTGAAACTGATGATATTGTATTACAGGAGTTACCGGGCCGTACTATGGACTTCACTTTCGACCTGTCTCAGACGCCGGTCATCGGTCGCAAGTACCTGCCGAAGAGCGGCAGTCAGCCACCGACAGGACCTAGTTCCTTGTCCAATGCATCCTCAACAACTCCTGATAAAGGTAACATAGGAATTTACTTTGACCCGTGACTTGCAATTTTAGGTAGAATTTTAGTGTCTCTTGAAATTATTTTCTCATAGTTTGGATCTCGTGAATTTTCGCAGAAGTCATTTCCTTAGCCTATGGAATATAATGGAATAATGCTTCGTAAGTGATAAAATTAGTTTGTTAGTACTGAAAGATGGTACATTTGTATGTAGGTTCGTCAACATCGGGGTCCGCGTCAACAGTGGTAGGTCCGGAGAGCGGCGGGAGATGCGCCGGCGCAGGTGGCAGTGCCGCGGGGGCGGGGCCGCACAGCGCAGCCTCCCCTCGCCGCTCCCTCTCGCTCTCACCCGCTGACGCCCTCGCCTCGGGATGGAAACGCCCCTGGATGTCGCAAGTGAGAGATTTATCTAAATTATATTTGAAAAATATAAATTCCACTACAAAACTATATAGCACGAGAGCTCACGATCAAAACCATGTCTCATCGTTTTACGTCCAAAACTGTATAATATCGTTAGAGTAGATGAATACCGGCTAAGTGGGCAGTATAGGCTAGAAACGTGGCAGTTTTATGGGGCAGATTAAAAAAAATAGGCAAACAGTTTTATCACAATATGTCTGATAAAAAAAATGTACATAGGTTTCGTCATTTTATTACGAAAAAATTTGTTTTCAGACATTTTGCGCGTCACATGTGGCCTAAGCGCATTTTCAAAAATGTCAAAAAATTTACCCGACCTGTCTCATAACAGCTTGTTTAATTTTTTTTTTAATCTTTTGTAAAACGATAAGGCAAAAATTTTGGTTGTAGGCTCTCGTACTAATACGTATTAGTTCTTCTAAAATAAAGCATTATCAATCCAGTAGAGGATTTTGTATAAGATTATTCTGCATTTAAAATAGAATTGTGCATTTTAACATATATGAGTACAATTTTGTTATTGAATGCGGAAAGCAGACAACCTCGTACTATGAAATAGAAATGTTCAGCTGTCGGCAGACAAATTCTTATAATGGTGATGATTATTTATAACATTTGAAACAAGAATTATATTAAATTAAATTTGTAAAAAAAAAAAACTATAATTAAAATTCTGTTTGCAGAGCCGCGTGCGGGAATGTCTTGTTAATCTCTTGACCACATGTGGGCAAAGAGTGGGCCTGCCCAAAAGTCCATCTGTAAGTAAAACACGAGCAAAATATTATGTCACAAAATTGTCTTACAGTGAATTTCAACTGTCGGAAAACATGTTTAAGAACATTTTTGTTAACACTCTTTTTTCAAAGGGAATAAAAGGGATGAAAATATTGTTGTGATACATGTTACGGCAGTGGATACTCACCGTTATATACACTTTATGTACAAAGCATGAGTGTTTCATAGATTCGATGTGCGATAATTGAATGTTGAAAGTGAATAATATTAGTGAAATTTCTATCCATCGCTGCGTATAGGATGATTTAATAACCACTTTATGTTCTAAGGTAATAAAGCAACAAATGTATACTTATGTCGCAACGCTTAACGCACTAACACTAAGCTATGGGTTCAAATAGATGGTAACTTAGGACATCACCTGTCAAGTGTCTCGTTTATATAGACATAGGGTACACATTGCATTCACACTATGTTTCAAAATAATACTGAATTTTACGCTTAAAAGCTTTTCATGATTCCTTTCTGTGTTGACACGTGTAGTGTATGTATGTTGAGTTTCCCGTTGGACCGATCGGTATACCGACACAATCAGTCCAATAGGATTTTTTCCCCGACCGGATTGGACCGATTGAGTTTATAGATTTTAAAAATAAACCCATTAATCGGTAGATCTATCTGCCCAACGGGATACATTTTACATTAGGCTTCGTCGTGAAACACCCATGATGTTATCGTCGTAATGTAAATATCGTAAGTGTGTTAATCTCATCAGAAATACTGTTAACTGACTGATAATTGTGAATTGACTTAACTATTTGACGAATATTTCAACCATTTTTTTTTTGGTTTTGACAATTTTTTTTAAATATAATTTTTGTACTTCATATCTCAATGATTCCTTCAGTTTCCAATACGTCAGGTTATAAATTCGCTAGTGATATTATAAATGTACTAAATTCACTATCTTACGGTGATATGTCTCGTTAACCGATGGCTTGATGAGTCCCCATTTTATGGACAGATTATGTGAACGCATTTTCATTCTGAGTTGTGTTTAAATTATTTCCATTGTTTTACTGTTTTGTTGCTCATATTGCTTTGTTATTATTATTTGTACATTAGTTGTTAAACTGAAAACAAATTTAGAACAAACAAAACATATTTTGTTCAGATTGTTCAATATTTTTACAACAAAAAATCCTATCCTGTTTTTTTTCTATACTTTATACTACAGCAAAGGTTCACCGAAATCAAAAAACATCATAATTTAATCTCCTTATTCCAACGTAAGTTAATATGTCGTATTTATTTACAATGTAATTGTTTAATATTAAAACCACACTAAAACTTTGTACGTTTCTTTTCATGAAGCAATTTAATATAAAACAGACTTCAAACTTTATATGATAAAACACGTACAAAAAATGCGAAATTAGGTTAAGGCGTTATAATTTTAAATTATTGCTTAATTATTGTCAGATGGTTAATTAAGTATGATTATTTAAAAATATAATTTTTGCACCAGGTGATATTCAGCCAAAGCTCGGAGCTGTTGGAGAGAGAGTCTTCGATGACGTCATCGTTGGAGGAGGTCTCCGGCACGCCCGGCAACGAGCCCTCCGGCGGCGCCCCGCCCACTGACCACTTCGGTGTCTTTAAGGACTTTGATTTTCTTGAATATGAAAGCGAAAGCATAGAGGTGAGGATTTGTTGTATATTCTTTTTAAATCGTGCCTTTTCTAAATTGCCAGTCAAACCATTACCATTAAATAGAAACATGTAATATTAAGGGATTAACTTGATAAATATGTTACTTTGTTTGGTTGTATTCAATACAAATTATGATAAATCTTATAAATATAATTTATATTCAGGGCGAGAGTTCTGATAACTTCAATTGGGGCGTTCGCCGGCGACTGCCGAGTGAGGAGCTGCCGGCGGCGGGCTCGGGGATGGGGACGAGCGCCCTCGACCGCAGCCCCCCACCACAGCGTGCGAGGCATCACCACCATAGGCTGGTCAGTTAAATACATTTATGTATATTATTTTTTTTTTTGTTTACTGACATTTCTTAGGTTCTCATACTTTATGAAGGGATGCGCTGTACTGAGAGAGAAGGGAAGATAGAAAGAGACTGATTGCTGCTTATTTGCTACAAATGCAACTAGAAATGCCTGTTGAGACAATAGAGTTGCCAAAGATGTTTTTTTATTATGTTTCAGTTAGGGCACGAGGACTCGTCCGATGAGGAGGGCGTGTGGGAGGAAGGCGGGGCGCGCGGGGATGCGGACGCGAGTGGGGCCGGGG
>JAOPJD010000024.1:625961-642507 GCA_026167825.1 Papilio polyxenes | reverse complement strand
ATAAAGGAACGGCTTCACAGTATACTGAATTGACGTCACACTCTACAGTGGTCGCAGTGCATATCGGAACACACCCTTAATACATTCCATCTCTGTGTAACCAAAATGAAGGCTGTGTATCATTTTAAATCAGGTGAAACATATGCTGGTTTTGCCATTTGTATGTAATTAATGTACATATATTGTTTTTTGATGGCAGTATGATGGCGGTTGGAATTTTTTTGCATAATACAATTTACTCCTTGTAGATACTTGCTGCTAAGACATATGAAGTCTCACTCGGAGGACAGGCCACATAAGTGTGAAGTTTGTGAGCGAGGCTTTAAGACCGTTGCTTCACTGCAGAATCACGTAAATATGCATAATGGTGTGAAACCACATGTTTGCAAGTACTGCAACAGTCCTTTCACTACCTCAGGTATGATTGAAACTATTGTATATTATTTTGTTGCTCATCTAATAAGAATTAAATCAGAACTTAGACACAAAGGTTTATGTTAAATGTGGTGAGGGTATAGTGATAGTTTAATTTAAATGGATTTTTTTTCTAGGTGAATTGGTACGCCATATCAGATACAGGCATACACATGAAAAACCTCACAAATGTACCGAATGTGATTATGCTTCAGTGGAATTGTCAAAATTACGGCGGCACGTCCGATGCCACACTGGGGAACGTCCTTATCAGGTATGAAATACTTTTTCAAAACACAACACATTATTTTTGTGCATCATTTAAATGGCCCTTTATTACAACTTACTCTCACTTTATGTGCTTTCCACTGTAATATACCTCTATCTAATATTCAGATCATACTCCATCTTTAATTCACGTCACCTTTACAAGATTTTAATTTATTTTGTGTGTATTTTAAGTAGTTAGTTAGTCAACCAACCCGCACTGTCAACCAACCCGCACTTGGCCAGCGTGGTTGACTATGGCCTAGTCACCCCTAAATTAGGGTAGGCTCCGAGCCCCTCAGTGGGGACGTATAGTGAGCTGATGATGATGTGTATTTTAAGTAAACCAATTGTTTTCTTATAGTGTCCCCACTGCACCTACGCTTCTCCAGATACTTTCAAGTTGAAGCGCCATCTGAGAACTCATACTGGAGAAAAACCATATAAATGTGATCACTGCAATTTGTGCTTCACTCAGTCCAACTCATTGAAAGCACACAAACTTATACATAATGGTAAGAGTTTTTGGTTTTAACAATGTATAAATTAATGATTAATTTCAAATCTAGTTTTTATTTTGTTTAACATCTATTAATAAGGAAGTTTTGTTTATAGTGTCTGAGAAGCCAGTTTATGCATGTGAACTGTGCCCAACGAAATGTGGTCGCAAGACAGATCTTCGCATTCACATTCAAAAACTTCACACTTCGGATAAGCCACTGAAATGCAAGATATGCGCAAAAACTTTTCCAGATCGCTATTCCTGCAAAGTACATTATAAGGTATGTGTCTGAAGCAAAACAATGTTTAATGTATAAGTTGAAGCAAACAACAGCTGCATGAATATAAAGTGATGGAAATCATTACAGACCTTTGTGCATCACTAACATTATTCATTGTATATACTTTCATACAAGATGGCTCAATATTTATCCCCTTTTTAAAATGAAGTGAATTTGATGGTGAATGAGAGGATTTTTAGGGAAATACTCATTTGTCTGTCCATCTCTATCTAGATCTTACTTTATTAGTTTGTTGGCGATGCACATGGTGCACATTACATTTTTGTTACAAATTAAGAACTATGGCATCCTTGCCGATGGAACAATTTCTAGCAATTAACATTTCAAATTCGTGGACACAAAGTTCACATACATTAAAAAATACAATTCTTGCTAATTTTCAAATCTTATTCTCCTGAAGTACTATCTGTTAAGTAATCACGAAAAAAACTAAATCTATAGTTAATAACATGTTAAATTTTAGACTCACGAAGGAGAGAAATGTTTCAAGTGTGAAATCTGTATGTACGCTTCGACCACGATACGACGCCTCAAGTCTCACATGCTCAAACACACTGATGAGAAACCATTTGTCTGCGACCAGTGCGATCAGAGATTCAGGTAATTTGTCTTTACTGTCATTCAAAATAACTCATTGCATACATGGAGTGGTCTATATTACTTCTCTAATTGATAACAAAAACTAAATTGATAAAAAATGATTCTGTTCTTTTGTCTAAATACAAATCTTTTATAATAACACAACATAATGAAGTGTAACAAAACATTTTTTGTATCAAATCAAATGAATTGAAACATTTAGATAATACTTTTTTATAGGCAAAAGCAGCTACTTCGTCGACATCAGAACTTGTATCATAACCCAGACTATGTACCGAAGCCTCCGAAAGAGAAGACGCACACTTGTCACGAGTGTCACCGCACGTTCGCGCACAAAGGCAACCTAATCCGGCACCTCGCGGTCCATGACCCAGAGTCAGGCCACCATGAAAGAGTCCTGGCACTAAAACTTGGCCGTCAGAAGAAAGCTAAACGAGTCGACGGACAGCTCAAGGTAACATATAAACTACACTTGCTTGTTTTTTTTTTTTTACTTTTCAATATTGTGTGTAACGAAAAGTACATACATATATTTATATTTTACAATGGCTGTCAATGAATCGTTTATTCTTGAAACTGCTAAAATGTTCTTATTAATTTGTCTTTCAGGAGGTGCGTGAAGAAGACTCCGACAGTGAGGACAATGATCAGAATTCTGAAATTAAAATGAGTATGAGCGGCAATGAGCTGCAGAGTGAGTATGTGACGGTGTCAGATGGTGACAACCAGCAGTATGTTGTGCTGGAAGTGATACATTTAGAGGATGGATCTGAGCAGCAAGTAACTGTTATGGCCCCTGAATACATTGAAGAGGATGAACAAGGTAAGCGCCAATAATCATACATCTGTAAAAGATTATTCATAACTTTTAAAAAGCTAGGCCGTTGCCCTCAACTTCACTCACATATGTTAACCAGATAGTGTAGCTTCCCCAAAGTAAAGCATTTTTCAAATCAATTCTGTTATTTTGGAGCCTTTTCAATGTAAACAAACAAGTAATCAAGTCTTGTCTCTTTATATTAGAAGAAAACTACCACTTTAATTTACACTTTAATAAACTTATATATATATATATCTTGAAATATATACATAATTATTTTAAATTAGCTGTGCCCGCGACTTTGTCAGTGTGAAATACTATCTCGGGTAGCATTTTTTTGGGCTAATTATTTTACTTACCCGACGTGCTATGCTTTGATGTATGAATGTAGAAAAACAATGAAAGAGGTGTGCCAGGACCGCGCCAAATGTAGGTCCTGGGTCTCTGCCTACCCCTCTGGGTTACGGGTCGTGAATTATGCTGTTGTTGTGATATTTTACTTAAACTTGTAAAAAAAATCCAAAAAATATTAAACTTACAAAATATTCACATAAACATCTTCCCATACAAACTTTCACCCCCTATTCCGTTTTGTTACATTGCAACCTTGAGGCCAAAACTTTTACAAACTTCAAATGTCATATTTATTTATATCAAATCAGCAGCCTCAAAAATAAGTTTCAAGCTTCTAAATGTGAAAATGACGATACTTCCATACAAATTTCAACCCCTTACATACCCTTTTTCGCGTTGTATTCTTTGTCCTTTCTCGGGCTCTAAATATTTGTAACGGTAACAGCAAAACATATTAAACAAAACATTCACCAAAACCTCACATATTCCCAAACAAAATTTCATCCCCTATTGTTATTTACAATACGCGTGTTATTAACGGCGACCACTTCTACCCCTTATTTAGCACCCTTGGGGGTAAAATTTTTACAAAAATTTAATTTCATATTTATCTATATAACATTAGCAACCTTAAAAATATGTTTCAAGCTTCTACCTGTAAAAATGACGATAATTCCATACAAACTTTCACCCCCACTTTCAACCCCTTACAACCCCTTTTTCGCTTTAAAACGTAGCCTATGTCCCTTCTCAGGCTCTAGACTATCTGTGTACCAAATTTCATTTAAATCGGTTCAGTAGTAGAGTTACTTTCGCATTTATAATATTAGTAAGGATATAATAATACGTCACGATTGGTGGACGATCATCACATCAAATAGTTGATATACTAATGGAATGCAATATACAGTAACAAACTGCAGCTGCCTTGTCCCAAAATAATCTTTCTAATATTATAAATGTGAATGTTTGGATGGAGGGATGTTTGTTTGAAGGTATCTCCGGGACAACTCAACAGATCTTAATGAAATTTGGTACAGATGTAGAACATACTCTGGAAGAAGACATAGGCTACTTATTAAGATTTTTTTAATCGCACGGACGGAGTCGAGGGCGACAGCTAGTACCAGATAAAAAAAAATATATAACCGAGTTATACTTTCGGTCATGGATGTATTAGATTTAACATTAAACAATATTTTATTTTTATAGTTGAGGAGGAAGAGGAGGAGGAGGAAGAAGAGGAAGAAGATGATGATTCAGAAGACGCAAAGAATAATCAAATACTGCTGCTGCACGAACAAGAAAAGCAAAAGTCAATGGAGAGAACATTAAAGTTGGAGAATGATGTTGACACATGTTTTGGATTTGATGTAAGATAATATATTATATAATACTTACTACTATATAAATATCACTATATTTATATTAGTGTATTATATTTAATACACAGTTTTAATATAAATATATTTAATAATTTTATTATAATATTTTCAGGAAGATGTCGAGGATGGAGATGATGAAGTTCCTTACGAAGATAAGGTTCTTATAAACTTAGTTTAGAGAAACATAAATTAGATTTAAATGTCTTAAGTATGATTTTAAATGCACGATATCTCTGTATAATATGTTAAAAAAACAACCCTAGAAATTAGATTCTACACTTTTAGTTCTGAAGGTTGTCTAGTAAACGAAAGAATCACGAGAAAAAATTATGTGGTTAATATATAAAAAAGTTTTAATTCATTGACACCATGGAAAACACAAGATAGTTTATTCAATTCTTAATATTATAAATTTTTGTGCACAGTAACCTGTGGCCCTTACAATAATTGTTGTATACTTCAATTCAACTCTAAAGTATGTATTTGAATTCAATAGGAATGTTTTACTAAACCTTTGCTCATGTTCAATGAAGTTTTCAACAAGATTTAAAGACAATATGGTTCTTTTTTCATGCCTCATACTGTTGCATATAAAATGTTCGTTTTTTTTATCATTTTATAAAAAAAAATATGATATGATAAATAGTGTGTAATAAAAAATTGTGATTGTCTAATATACAATAATAATATACAATTCGACGATTTCAATATTTGATGAATATTAAATGTATTAAAAAAAATTAGCAAATAAAAATAATTGAAAAATAAATTAAATGTTAAAATATTTGTTTCCTTCTTTGTAGTCGGTGTTCAATTTAGGCTAAAGGTAAAATGTCTTAACTTAATAAAGTTTGTTATTTACTTACATTTTCAAACTTAATTCAATCCGTCGTAGTAACATTTAGTTCAGTAATAATTATTGTAAATATTTTGTAACAACAAAGTTCATATATTAATTTAATATGTAGTATTCAAAATTTGTAAAATAGGTCTGTATTTTTACGATTTAATTTAATAGTTTTTTTTTCTCAAATTATCTTCAATAATTCAAATTATAGTTATACTATTTTTTCTGTATTGTAAATAAATATATCGCCAAAATTTATTCCTATTTTGAAATGATTCACTTATTTGCTTCTTTTCAAATAGACCTTAGTTAAAAATGTTTTAACTAAGGTCTATTTGGTCTATTTGATATAAAAGCTGTTAAACAAGTTTTAGAATTACTTATATGAACTAGTATGCATTTCCTATACTTTAAGATAATTAAGTTCCACTGTTTTAAATATCTTAAAAAGTTCATACAATTGTTTACGTCACTGTTTCATTTAAATATATGAGGAATGGCACATACATTGATAGCATTACATTAACTAGTTATTTATAAACTGTACTGTAAATATGGATGTCGTTAAAACATATATATTAACTACTATACATTGAGTTTAGTTGGTAACTTAATGGAATACCATTA
Source organism: Papilio polyxenes (assembly GCA_026167825.1). Classification (NCBI taxonomy): domain Eukaryota; kingdom Metazoa; phylum Arthropoda; class Insecta; order Lepidoptera; family Papilionidae; genus Papilio; species Papilio polyxenes. Next base: position 636,390 of record JAOPJD010000024.1, on the reverse strand, counting down.
GATCCCTATAGTTAGTTATACGTCTTAGAATGACTATTATAATTTTCTATTCACATATCCTTTTAAAAAGCAAAGAACTAAACGATTTGAGAAATACTAAACACATTTATGAATGAAATAGGTTCGTATATTTTTGAGTTTATTGATTCGCTCTATTTACCACTGAAGTAAAACAAACTTTACGTCAAATCGAATGTTGATTTTAGAAATGTCGTTTTGTATTGTAAGAATTTTTTTTCGCCTCGCATTGTTTTATTTTCTCATTTATTTAAGAAAACGTCTCGTACAGTGGCCTTTCGCTATGTTCCATACATTTTTTCTCCCAGCTTAAACTATACCACTTCCATGTAACGATAAATGTCTTCATTGATATTTTGATAACATTAAGAACCAGATTTTTTTTGAACCAAACATTCAATTATTATTATTTATTTTTGTATTAATTAACAGTAGCACTATTTGTTTACGAATAACCAAAAGCACGTTTTGACATTTGCTGATCCGTCTTTTCTAAAACAAAATAAATGGCGACTTAAAAATATAAGATGTGAAATACAGTGAATACAAAGATATCTGTGGGCCTTCTACGAATATATCTGCGACAAGCGCCTTCGTATCGTCAGTCAAATATGTCAAATTTAAAATTGTACTACACATCCTATAATGGCGCGCTGCTCAGATTTTAATATATTTGTTATATTTTTTTCATTTCAATTTAGAGATGAAACACCGACAACAAAGGCCAGGCTGTACATTGGCTAGATTATTTTATAATTGCATTATATTATTTTTGTGTTACTACATTTGTAATTTGAAAAATTCATTAAATCTTTTGTAACATTTTTTTGTTTGCTTTTCAATTATTTTTTTAAAATTATTTGCTGATCATAAAACCCTAAATTCATTAATCATAACTTTGTTTTCTTAAAGGCATATAGTGTATTGTAAATTATATTATATTTCAACTTAAACTTTTGTTTTATTATTTTAGCGCCTATTTCTAGACCGGGAAAAACGACAATGCGATACAAACGCTGAAACTAACTTTTGACGTATTTGAAACCTTTGTTATGAATTTATTTTAGAGAAAATGAAAGGATGGACTGTGTGAAATAACAGTGACGGAAAGATAATGAATGAATTCTATTATTTTAAAACTAGTGGTTGCCCGCGACTTCGTCAGTACTAAAACCTCGCATACACCAGTTACCAGTACAGTCTAAGTTCCATAAAATCGATCGATCGATTTACAGATAGTTTTATGTGCTTATGACAGCACTGAACAACGTACAAAAATTTCATTTCATTAAAGGTTTGCGAATGTGTTTTTGAGCCAGAATAGTTTTTTCTTAAGCATGATTAAATATTATGTATCCGAATGTTTGGATGGATAGATGTTTATTAGCAAGTACAATCCAAAATAGATCTAGAGAAAACTTGGCACCAAGATCCGGGCAAAATGTACGGTTTTCGTGGGAAAGGTTCGTTTTACTTTTCACATAATGAGAGTGAAAATAAACACTCAGTTTTTTAATTGTAATTTCACGAGGACGGGCAACAGGGTCAAGAATTGATTAAATCTGCGCGTAATAAAGGAGTAATGCGATGGAATTTTAAGCTACAAATATAAAATCAATTCTTTGTTTTAAATAACATCTATTATGTGGCGATTGTTACAAGAGCTATTACTGAACAGAATATATGTATTTAACGTTATCATTTAAAAAAGTTTTCGGAGTTTTTTTTTATAATCCGTATTTACGAAAGATGGCATTCCTATAATAAGGTCCTCATCGTAGATGATTGCACTTTGAGGTGCAGAATCAGTAATTTTAAGGAAGGGTTTAAAAAACAATACGACAAATTTATACAGGCCGGCAGGCCCTTGTGAAATTCAATTGAATAAAGCAACTCTAGTAAATTTTCTTCGAAAAACAGCAAAACGATGTGGCTATTGTCTCAAATTTTACAGATCTGTTCATTATGGTATAGTCTTAGATTATAAATATATATGATCGAAGTGTATGTGGTATGATAAACATCGGTATTGCAAATGTTGTAAATTAATTCTACGTCAAATAATTGTGTTATTGTTTTTCTGTAATATGTATGTATGCTGCATTAAATTTATTATCTGTTATTTCGGATGAGGCCAGGATGGTAAATATTTATCTTGGCTGACATTTGTTTCAGAAATAATATTTAGATATCTAATTAAATGCACTATGAAAAGATAATTATATTAATAAAAATACATATGAGTCGGTATGGTCGTAATGCTATATATAGCGCATTAAAAAATAACTGTTGTTGTAATTTAATGAGATTTCATCTGTTTTTTTAAACTATTTATCGTTGGTTTCTGAGATGAAAATCTCCGTAAAACATATAGCCAGGTCAGCCTCCTCATTATCTTTGAAAAACAGAGATAATATGTTTTATACCGAAATGTTGGTCTCGGAAACCCAAGATTAGTGCAAAATAACAGTGTATCATTAGATAAGATATATTATAAATCTTGACATATTATAAATTCCGTATTCTTAAACCGTCTTACAGAATCTATTCCCGGACAATGTTCGTTGACATTACAGCGTTGCAGAGATAGCTAATCCTAAACCCCGCAACGTTTGCCTACTTTTTAATATATCTTCAAAAAAAATCCTTAAGATGTTTTAGCGCATTTATAGGGTAATGGTCTTTAATCTAGTTTTAAATTACAGTTAACTTAACCGTGTAATACATGTGTATCAAATATGTAATGATTTCTGAAGCAAATAAAGCATAAAAAACTTTGATTTGTACTTTATTTCTTCGCTGCGCCACAACATTTTTGGTATCAACACTTTTGCGCAATGCGCTCCCTTTTCTACAACACCTAATGTGGGCCCATCTAGCAATTACCTGCGAAGAAATGCGCTCGCACCGAGCCACGAGCCCTAGTTTTTCCAACAGTGATATATGTAGTTCTGATATACGGATTGCAAAAAAGGTGTAAAGCCGGCGGGAAAAAAATAATAATATAATAATATATAATATTTATTTAAAAGAATTAACGGTTGTCAGCCTTTAATACAAAATAATCGAAAGAATTTATGAATATTTGCGGTATTGGGACGTATTAAAAAACTAAACCCTGCGTAATTTGATTCTATATCAGCGCTCGAAACAGACTCTTGCACTCCATCGCTAATACAAGAAATGTTTGTTGACTGGCTTTTAGAACTCGTTTCAACATCCAATGTGGAACTATCACTCTTATCAAAATCGGAGCAACTCATTGCTTCTATCTCAGATATGATATCTTTCAGTTGTTTCACGCTCATTTTTTGAAAATCTTCAAATGTTAATCCATCATCATCTTCACACTGTTTTTCATTTATCTCGAAATATGGTCTAATAAAAAACATTATGTAGTTCTAGGTATGCGTATTTTAAATTATTTTACAAAAATAAAGGGGTAATACAAACCTATGTGGATTTGCTGCAATTGAATCGCAAGATAACATCGCATTTTGTAATTGACATATTATATCGTGCAGCTGGTTATCGTTCATTGTTTGAAAATCACTAAATGTTAATTCGACGTCTTCAGACAAAATAGGATTATGTAGTTCATCGTTATCTAGTACCACACAAGTATGTGTACTAATAAATTAAATGTAACAATTAAAAATATTATAAAGTAAGAAATAATAAAAAACTGAAAATTTTAAAAATAAAGGTAATAACAAGTAATGGGAAAAGCATACCTTTCTTTTTGTCTTAAACTTGAATGGTAAGACGATGTGGCACTATCTAAGTCGTATATTATGTGTTTGAGTTGCTTTTCGGTCCTTATCTCAAAAAGACTAAATGTTAGTTCGTCTGCTTCTGCGTTATGTTCTTCGAGGACAAGTTCGCATTGTTCCTCTATATCAGTGTCGCAAGCTTGGCTGGTTACGTCGGAGAAAACACACAGAGTTGCATTATTATATATTTTTTTTAATTTTACTGAAGTGTTTTCTGCAAATTATGTGTCCACAACCAGTAGCGGCATTAGGGCAGGTTAAGTGGTGTGACCGACCAGGCGCCAGAATCAGATATAAAGTTGTGCCTAGGGCCTCATAAATACCTTATCTTTGGAAGATTTTTCTCCGAAAACCAAAAAAAGGAGAGCCGCAAACATTCGCCCAGGGCGCTGGAAATGCTAAAACCGGACCTGTCCGCAACATTGATAGTTTCTCAAGGATACAACTGAATTAAATATAAATGATGATATACGCACCTTTGTTGATTTTTCTTTGTTTTCATTTCGTTTGAACATTTTTTGAACCAAAAGGGTCTATAGTGTTCGATCTTATCATAATCAGTTAAAGACTGAATACATTCAATCGAATGTACACAAGTCAGGTATTTACCACAATTATCAACATTTCTCATGCATTCTCTGAATTAAGGAAAATAGTTCTTAAAGCAAACTCCTAATCGACTCAACTACGACTAAGCATTGATTTCTAAGACCAAAATCTCTGTATAAAACATATCATCATCCCTCACATTATCTTTGACAAAACTGAGATAACAATATGTTTATTATACCAAAATCCCTGTATACATTTTGGTCTCGAAAACCAACGATAAGCGTAACAAATATACAAACTGTTGTTCGTCTACATCTCTAAGCGTCATTCCTCGATGTGATGACAAGTGGCATTTTATGATTTGTTGCTTTAACATTCGTGGTTTTTTTACTTTAGTAAGTTTATTTTTATTCTTGCCTGAAAAAGTTTTTTTTGTTTATAACTTGCTTCTAAAGTACCTAATATTATATTATTAACAAATTAAAGTGAAGAGAAAGTACCATCCTTTGTTGTACAACGCCAATAAATTATTTTTACCGACTTATTTGGAACTTTCTCGCACTGCGGATAATTAATTGTAAAAAATTTACGTTTAGGTATAAAATATTTCTTCCTATTCAAAATTACTAAGACAACTTTTTGTATAGGTTTTTCAGCTGTGGAAACTCACAATATATTTATTATCCATCTCTCGAAATTCTTTTTACTTTATATTCTTGTCTTATTTCCTAAATTCTTATTTTTCTGTTAGAGATATGTTCTTACGATAGTAAACTGTCTATTGATATGTAAGGCACAGGATTTTTTTTACTTCAGTCAGATTCACGAGTTTGTTAAAGGTATTTTTTCTTATTTAAACCTGACTTATAAGTATTAATTTTAATAATGTTTGTGATGATAAAAAAAAAACATCATCAAAGTAGCCATGAAATTATGTTAGTTATGCTAGAATGTTCATGTAGTGGTGACACGGGTCTACTCTATTGATGAAAGTACTAAGAAAAAAACTTACTGCCATTGATTATTACGCTTTATTTATTAAAGTATTTAAACTTCCTACTTCATTATTTTGCACAAAAAAAATCGATACAACTTTTTGGTATTGACACTATTAGGGGGTATAGAAAAATTGATCCCTAATCGTTTACGTTCTGAACCAGAATCATAGGAAGAAAGAGAACCAGAACTCGAGGTAATTGTATCATCAGAAAACTTCGAACCTTCTCCGAGATAAGAATCGCTAGATACGCTTTTGGAACTTGTTTTAATTTCCTCTATGGACTCGCAAGACGAATCACAAGACGTGGCTTTTTTCAATTCACATATTATGTCTAACAGTTGCTGTTCATTCATTTTTTGAAAGTCACTGAACGTCAATATATCATTACTGTTTTTGTCATTTTCTTTGTAAAAATTAAAAAGTCCCTTTGAATCAGACTTGCAAGCTTTTCTAAAATAAAAAAAAATACATATGTCAATACAAACTTTACAGCGGCTTGTTGTCAGTTACCAGAGCTTTTGCGCAAGTATGATAAGCTCCTATCCTTGTGCAAATCATCTCTGAACCGGTTCAAAAGTTCACATAAAGTTGAACCGTTGAGCTGCGGTTTTTGTCTAGCGGGTACTCAAAATTATGCTGTACGCAGCATCCAATGACAAATTTCGTGCCGCCATAAAGTATTGATGGCACAATACTGTTAAATAGATCAATGTGACCTTAATATTACATAACAAAAGTAATTACATTATCATATGTATTTATTGAAAATGATCAAACTACAAACTTTTTAGATATTTTGCGTTTCTTAGTAATCTTCTGGTATAATTTAACCCAAAAGGGTCGATGGAATTTTTTGTTTGTCCTTTGTGGGCATTTTTTGTTTTTCTCAAGTTGCTGAAGGCGGTCTATCAATTTAAGTGACTCGAGATCTTTTCTGCCGTTATCTATTTTTATTATACAATGCCTGGATAAATATAAAAACAGAGGTTTTATAAAGCTACAATACCTTTTTAAAATACTCCAAATAAAATATAAATATTATACATACGGTGAAGAACTATGTCTAATTTTTTGGCGTCTTATAATTCTTGGTTTTTTAGAATTTATTATTGGTTTATATTCCTCGTCTGAAAATGTTCACATATTTACTACATGTTAATTAATATCTTTAAAATAGCATAGCATAGTATGGAGCATTTTTTATTCAATTTAAAAACCAATGGTAGTTAACGTAAATATTACACTACTTTTTGAAAATTTCCTACCAATGTATTGTGGCAATGTATTTAAACCCATGTCACGTTTGTAATCTCTTGTACAATCTATACATTTAGGGAGAGGAAGTTTCACCTTGATGGGAGAAGTTTTTGCATTGCAAAGTTTATTTTTGCATTCATCTGATATTTCGTTATCATGATTGTCTCGTAACATACATTTAGGTTCATCCGTACCTAAGATAAAATAACAGAATTTAATAATTTAATTATAATTGTACTTGCATATTGTTTTCTGACAGCTTGTCTTAATGAAAAAATATTTAACTCATAAGACAATGCTATTCATCATCTCCTTGACCTTGTCCCACCTACGTAGGGTCGGTGCACCAGGTTTCCGTCCTCCAAATGAATCTGTCTGTCGTCGTCTCCATTGTCACCCCCTTCTTGATCATGTCATCTTTCACGCAATCCATCCATCTCTTTCTAGGCCTACCTCTACCGGTGTACCCCTCCACACTAACAGTCCACGTAATTTTGTCAGCGCAGAATTAAAAAAAAAATGGTAACGTATATTAACATGAATCAGCTATCTTCCCGTCAAAATCGAAACAAACGAGGACTAGCGGACAGATATATAAAAAAATTGATTTTTCATTGTAAGCAAAAAATAAATCACGTTCACGAAAGATGATTTTTTTTTAGATATTAGTACATATTACTTACACACTCCAATTTTATTATTTGTATAAATCATCTCTCACCTTGGCAATTTTTAATACAACAATCATATTGTGAGTTTGAAGACTCTATAGTACTTTGCGACGATTCTTTATCTTCAGGTATATTAAAAGATATACTCTTCGGACTCTTGTGGGAACTACTTTTGCTGAGATCTGGTTATTTCAAGAATTTTTATTATTAAGCATCTATACGACATATGTAAGCTTACAAAAATATTTTACACATTACCTTTAAACATTCCCTGTCGGCAAATGTCATATTCAGCGAAATTATTTACATCAAAAAATACTACTGATGTCCTCTTCTGTACTAATAATAGTTTGCTTTTTAAACAATTTCTCTGCTGCATTTCAAATGTTGAGGTATCATATTCAATATTTGAATCTCTCTTGCCTATTGCTGCACAAATGACTACTTTTGATTGTTCTGGATTCATTATAGACCAAAATTGAAATACAGCTGTTACATAAACATTTATTTATTAAACATCTTACTAATATTATACTGTGAATGTTTAGATGGATGGATGGTTCTTTGTAGGTATCTCTGGAACAGCTCAAAGGATCTTGATGAAATTTGGCACAGATGTAGAACATAGTCTGGAAGAACACATAGGCTAATGATAAAGTTTTATTTTTATTCCACGTCGACGACAGCTAGTTATAAATAAAAATAATATTATTTAAACCTAATACTCTACTACGATGTATGAAAATAAATGATTATTTTGAAGTTTATTATTAAATAATTAGAATTTATTATATGGATAATTGGAATTGTTCCTTTTCCTTACCATTTTTTTTGAAGTGGCACATCTTAGGTTCACTAACAAGTTTCTGATTTGGGAAAGTATGTACACTAGAACAAAATAAATTACTATTAATTAGTAATGAATTAGAAGTATGTATGAGTCAAACCCCTCTATGAACCGGTACATACAATTTTAACCAGAAATATTGTATTTAATTGAGATTGACTTATTGATATAATAAAAAATTATGAGGTCACTTCATACTGTGTAAATGCAATATACATGTGTCTATATAATGTATATTCTTAACATCCCATATTATGATTAAAATGTATTACCTAAACATGTAGCAATCTTGCTTTGTAGGTTTCAATTTTGTCACCAGTTTTGATGTAACTTGTTGAGAACACTGGCCATATATTTTTTTTATAATTTTATCTAAATTAATTGATTTCAATTTTATTTTAGCTTGTTTAGAACACTGGCCATATTTGTCCTTTATAATTTTACCTATGTTGTTGTTCTTCAGTTTCGTCTTAGCTTGCTTGGAACACCGATCATATGTACTTTTTATTATTTTACCAAAGTTATTCATACATTTTGGCTTAGAAATATTTTTGGGTTTTTCCTTCAAACTTTGCTGACAGTTTTTACAACGGGGCAAAATTTCCTTCTTACATTTAGTTTTCTTAAGGAAACAATGCTTGGAAGTTCCCCGTAATTTTGATTTTTCTGCATTGCATGTATGCATTAAATTCGAAATTTGTCTTAGCATTTGATCATAATCTTTTTCGAAACAGCGTCTTTTTTTTATTATACTATCCATAAATGTACTCATACTATCCTTATGGTTTTTACAACATGGCATTGTAGTTTTCAATAATTCATTATGCAATTTACATGATTGTTCAAAGATGTCCGAAATGGAGTGGGTTTGATTACTATGAAACATTGTTTTGGAGCATGTTGTATGATGTGGACATTTTCTAGATTTTGACATTATATATACTAGATGTATTCTTTTAACTTGATAAAATTCTTCAATACCAGACAATGGAAATGATGAATTTCTCACTTCTAACAAATTTGCATTTGGTCTCATTTTTATTAAAGAGGTATTACATGCATGTAAATAGTTTAAAAGATTAGAGCTGCTTTTGTATTCTTTTAATATATCCATTACTGTCGTAGAAGTCCTATGTGATGTTGTTTTATAGACACTATCTTTTATAGGTTTTATTAATTTTTTCTTAATTTTTGCAGTATTATTTGGACAATTTGTATTACTTTGCAATTTTTTTTTTCTTAATTGTGCCTCAACGTTTCGGAACACATGAAAAATTTGGGTCCCAAAGATTTTCGATATTTTTTCAGCAGTTGTTGAAGTGATAGATAAAAGAAATCTTACTATTTTTATTTCTGCTGAAACCTTTTCAGCTTTGGATTTATATGGGTAGAAAATAAAAATATTAACCTTTCTTTTCTTTACCATGCATTGTACTAATATAATACATCCATGCCTCAATTTAGAATATCTATACCTTTTGGAGATTAATTTTGATAATGGTGACAATTTAATAATTGAAAATGTTCTTGGCAATTGCATGCTTCTTTTAATTGACATTCTGTTTGCATCAATTCTTTTATTTACATTTACAGACATCTGTAGATCATTATTTACTTTACATACATCATTTGTTCCATCAGTAATAAATTTCAATGCACAAGGCAGTTCAAGAATTGGTTTATTATTTCTGACTGAAGTCTGAGATAGTCCTTGATATAAGGCCATACTACTGGTAAGATTTTTCTCAGATCTTTTGTATTGCAAATCATGTAATGATGGATAAACCTTCAAGTTCTTTATAAACTGTTGTAGCTTAACTTTAGTAATCGTAACATTTTTATTAATTAATTACTACTTCATAATTTATTCAAAATACGTTACATTTCGTGCATCTTTCGTACTTTTTGCGAATAGCAAAATAGCTAGTTGTGTATGTTATGACATATCTTTAAAACCTTAGGTAACCTATGTCTGTTTACATCTTCGAAAGAACCGATCTTCGTAATTCTCATACTTGGGTTTAGTATATTAAAACTGATTTTCTATTACACTCCATTTTTTCATTTATTGTAAATGTCAAAAAATAAACTTCTTTAATTACCAATTTTTTTATAAACCATGATTTCGGTAATCAAATAATATTGCAATTAATTTATGAATGACATAGGGTATGTTCCGAAATGGACTGCGAGCACTGCACAGTGCTATCACTGTAGAAAAATTCGTTCCGTTATGGACTGCCAGTACACTGCCGCAGTACCCTAGGGAAATATATGACGTCATAAATCGCCGCCATATTCTACTGTGAGC
>JAOPJD010000024.1:591701-613333 GCA_026167825.1 Papilio polyxenes | reverse complement strand
GGCTGGCGAGTGAAATAGCAACAGAACAGGTAGTACCAACCGTAGCTGATACCAACTGTCAACGGCGAAAGACCGCGAAATTTAAGCTAAGTATACAATGCGTCTTCATAAGCAATGCTGTATGTTTTCCTGAGGCATATAATAAACATTTATTTTGTACCTTTTAAATAACAATATTAGCGGTTTAATTGATTTCGTTGCATGATCTATTCCCGTAGTTATTTAAGACCGTCTTCATCTTTTTAATAATTAATTACTTTTGGGCCCACTCCATACGGGGATTAATAATCAACAAATATAAAAGAAAAAAGTTATTGCGGTAATGTTCTTTTAGTTACGTCTGAATACGATCGTTTTACATTTAAAAAAATAATGTTATGATTTATTAGCAATCCAAAACACTCAGATATACTTTCAAATCCATGATATATTTTTTAATTTCTCAGTATATTTCATTTAAATACTTTAAAACTACACTATAACATTGATATTATAAGGAAAACGTGGATATTTGTTTCTTTACCACTCACCACTGCTCACCTGTGGGCCCGAATCATAAACAAAAGAACTTGTCACCTTTATCTTGTATTTCATAGCTGGAAAGCTTAAAACTAACAAAAATACCAATCAAGTTTACAACAAATTAATTCCTGTTTAAATTAAGGTTGAGTCTATAAATAAAAGCTTTAATTCACAATTGAACATATGCCGTTTTGAATAATTTGTCATTTCGGTAACATATTGAACATACATATGAACAGAACATGAAGGATAGAGCATTAGCAATGATTAACTTCAATCTAATCTTATAAGTCTTATAAAATTATTTACAGTTTATAGTTGTTTTTATTTTGAAATAACTAACACTAATTAGAGTATGAATTTTGAATTTGATATAATACTTATATATTATAAATAAAACACATAAGAAAAGATCAAGGTAATCATAGTTCAGAGGCAGTAGAACATAATTTAAATAAAGGTTACACTTACAGTAAATGCATCAAATGATTTGACGATCATTCCAATCTAATGAATGACTACATTCATGAACTGTCTTAATTAGTTAGTAAATCGACAAACAGAAGTATAAAACTAGCATAGTGGTAAAAACCTTTGAAGTCTTTAAGGTTTTACAATAAATTAGATATTAAATTATAATGCCTAAACATAACTTACAATACGCTTTGTGTATTGAAGGATATAATTTTGATAATAATTTTAATGTCTAGGTTTGTGGTTGTGGTGAGGACGGTGCGAGGGTGCCCAGTCACGGCGGTGGTGGTGGTGGTGACGGCGTTTGTCCCGCGAGTGGGGTGCGGGGCAAACGTCGGCCACCACCAGTTCGGAGCCGTCTTTGGGGGCTTCCCGCTCGTGTCGTCTATGGCCGTGCTTGGCGCCGGCGGCCTCATGGAGTTCTTCCCACGCCTGTCGGTAATATCTGTTGAGGCCGCTACGTGACTCTGACGAGGACGAGTCGAGCGACGCCACCGTGTTGCAATCCGGGGACACGTGGTGTCTATACCTCTTTCCGTGGTTATGTTTCCTGCTGATATAAATATCACATTTTTAGTGTCATAAATGCTGCTTTCATGCAATTAATGTATACAGGAATGGTCTGCAATAGGAGGAGGGAGGAGAACATCCATCAAGAAACATATGCATGACCTAGAACTAACGAATTGCCATAAGAACGAGGTGAGATTGTCCTATCACAGGTTTAAATTCCGATGAATGGCCTAAGGAAGACTTGTGGGTAGAAGGAAAAAAATAGCATCATTACTGATTAACTTAATATTTACAATATTTCAATAATAGCGTATTGATTTTGATTAGAGGATCTTATGTTAACATTCAGAATCAGTGCTTCGATTGTGATAATTTTGTATTTACAGTCAACGTGTTTGAATTTCGTGATGTTTCATTGCATTTAGCTCGTGCAAATTATATTTTAAGGTGATCGATCATAAACATAACATTTGTGCTGCTCGGTGCTAACCGATTTTGTTTCCAAATTTTTAACAATGAATATGAAGTGCTGGTGCGCGCGTGACGTTAGGCAACATGGTGGCTATTGGCAAAATACACTGCGATCCAAAAAAGAAACGCTCTTCAAGTATTCTTGAGGATATAAACTTATTTATCTCTATTTTTCAGAAGATTAATAATCTTAGATTTAAAAAAACTGTTAAGTAAAATTAGATAGTGATAGATTAAAATCACTGTTATAAGTGCACAAAGTAACTTAATTGTAGTTTAATTAGATTTTACATATGTAAGTTTTGTCCATTTATTATTTAAAAAGGCTTCATTGATTGTTTGTACCAATTTAAAAACTATTGAATCCGATTTGAAATATCTTGAATAGAATAATTCTATTATACGTCAGCAGCTAAAAAGCGGCTGTTAAAATGAAATGTAACGGCAAAAGCAGAACAGCCACCAGGTAAACCATGCCGCGTGTGGTGTAACCTTAAAATATAAACGCACTCGCTATAATGGGTTGGAGAAATGTCCGGCGCGGTGTGTGTGGCGGATCGGGCGGGCAAATTCCCGCCTTCCCACTTGCTGGTCCGGGAAGGGGAGCGCCAGGAGTGTGTACCAGCGGGAGGGGAGCTCGCGAGCCGGCCACTCCGTCCGTGCTGCTCCGGGTCGCTTCCGATCGCCGCTAGCGTTCATAGTACCCATTGTCATTTTTAATAAAAACAAATATAGCGTCTTGCATACATAGGTGGAGTATCCCTAAAATAATATAGATACATTTCTTTGGCGCCAGATGCTAAAATTGCACGGATACCGGAATGCTTTCCTGGATTTCTTCTTTGTCAAAACTTTTTTATTGTCTTCTGAATTCTATTGAGTTTGCGGCCTCCACCTTCCCCTGGTCGACCAATATCTTCACGACACCAAGTGCCTTCCTGAATTTGAAGTGGCTGTGTTTCGTTGTCCGAATGGACATAGAATAGGATAAGAATCGATAGTGAATTTAAGATGATAAAGAAAAATTGCGTTTGAAAATCCACAACCCAATGTTTTAAGAATGTTAGGTACACTAGTAAAGTTTTTTCAAAGAATTCTTGGCTATTTCATTATTAAATTAACCTTAATGATTTAATGAATGGATGTATTAATCCTTCAGATAGGCATTACTTCAAAGAAAAATACTATTTAATAAAAATTACAATAGTTATAATTTACGATTCTTGCCCAGTATATTTTCATATGTTTTAATTTTAATACATAAGAAAAATATATCAATAGTCACCTTAATTATAGACCTTAAAGTGACGTAATAAATCTGATCTTACTAATGTTATAAATGAGAAAGTTTAGATGGATATGGATTGTAACAAAGGTGAAGAGCAAGAGCTAGTTTTGTTTATAGTAATGAACAATTCTTTGTATTTTTTAACATATAATAATAAGATCTGTTTATCGTAATATAAAAGTATTCATGACACTTTTACTTCAGTGTTTGTAAAAGTAAAATAGAGAAAAGGTGCCTAGTTGACGTGTATAAAATTTGTTAGGTTGAATATCACTTGGAAATCATAATTGCAGATATTCTAAATGAGAAAGCAATAACAAGTACATAATAAGATATTATTAACAACAAAATATAACGTGTCAGGAACATCTTATGTTATTTTTCTGAAACGAAACTTAAAAGCCACAATAAGCGGATATTAAATAATACTATGGTATTAAAATAATTATATTTAAATACCCTAGCATTATAGAACTTTTCTTTTCTAAGCCTTGTTTCTGAAGTGTTCAAATGTGAAGTAGAAATAAGCACTCATGATACACATTAAAGTTACAAGTAACTTTCATCAATCAATGTACCTCAACACGTTGTTTTATAATTGTGTTGTGAGAATTGACACCTATACAAAAAATACTTCCTTTCCAATATTATAGTATAGGATTTCTTTTATAAATTTAGATATATGTTCAGTAAAACAAGATATTGATTGTCCCTCACCTCCTAAACAGGATGACTATGGTAGTTATCAAGGCGATAAGGAAGACGAGTGCGCCGAAGGAGCCGAGCGCGATTATGGAGCCGATGTTAAGACGTGCACCTTCCCGACGCTCGCCGTCCACCGGCTGCGGCACATTGACACGAGGAGTCTCCTCAGCGCGTATGTTATTGCCGCTTCCCAATATCTAAACCATCATAGACATAAACTAATTAAAAGCGGCTTATCTAGTAAATCCGGTGTCGGCACCGACAAGTTTCAGATCAGTCAGGGGTTCAGGGTTTGATTTATATACACCTAATTAATCAATTCAAGTTAAATGAAACTGTTTAAAAACCATCAAAGCCATCCACGATAACATCGATAGCTCTACAATTTTCTCCTCTTCTTAAATATTTAAGGTACTAAGTAAATGCTTGTATAAAATAGAAATATTTACAATTTTATAGGGACTCACTTGATTTTCTCTGGGATGACTGGCTACAATAATATGGGGAACGTGGCTCGTAGCGGCGTCTTGTGAGTCGCTGACCGTCACTTTGCGCGGTGGCGGCTTTTCGTACGATCTAGTTGTTGGTCTGTCCGTGGTTGTGATCTTCGGTCTCGGTCTCCGTGAAGTCTCCGCCGGAGCAAAGGGAGTCGGGGAAGATATCGGGCGCTGTGATGGACGAGGTCTGGTGGGAAGGACTAACCGTGGAGTGGTGGATGATGATGTTAGGGGTATGGGTGTGGTTGTTGTTGGCGGCGCTGTTGTTGTTGTTGTTATCGTTGTGGTAGTAGTTGTGGTTGTTGTAGTGGTCGGCCGTTCCTCGGCTAAATTAAAACAATAAGTAAAACATAAAATAATACATAACATTTAAAAATTAAAATATGTAAGTACGCGTTAAGTTATGTATACAAAAGAAATAATAATAAAGGTATTCCATGTTATTAAAATACACACGTTGGCATTGAGGCGCCGGCTGGTCCCAGAGTCCGGTGGCGAGGCAGGTGCGCTGCCGCGGCCCCAGCAGCCGGTGTCCGCGCGCACACTCATACTCTACCACGGCGCCGAACACGGACGCATTGCCCGACACTGACACTCGACCATTTTGTATCGGTACGGGTTTCTCGCATTGCACCACTGCAGGAGAAATTCACAGTCGTGTCTAACTCGGATGATATTGGCAGTTTTATCCAGTAATACGCAATAAAACTTATGGGCCGCGGATATAACTAAAATTTATTGCTAACCAGATCTTCCTTACGCATACCTTTGTTATGCAAATCTTTTAAAAAAGAAAAGAAAAACCTCTAATGGGTCTTGTGTTATCATAAACTTCACCGACCTTCGCATCGTGGTGGTGGTCCGTTCCACCGCTCGTCTATATCGCACACAAGCCGCGATCGACCGGCCATTTCGTAGCCGGACTCGCAGTAGTACTGCACATGCGATAGATACGATGTTGTTCCGTTTACTAACACGTATCTTCCGTGCCTGATTTCTGCAGGAAGGCCGCATTCTATTCCTTAAAAATATATATATTTTTGTATTACTCTGAACATTTGACCCACTTCGCTCCTTCGACATTGACAATTAAAAAAATGTTTGTTTTAAAATCTACTTAAAATAAAATCTTACTTTTACAAACTGGTGGAAATTCATCGTAGAATCCAGTATCAAGACAGGTTCGCACAGTCGGCCCAACTAATAGATGACCTTTATCGCACGAATATTCAACTGTTGCACCAACTTCAAAGCTGTCAGTGGTCATCGTGGAATTTGGAGGCTGCTCTGGTCTGCCGCAGGCTTTAGGTTCTACACAAATACAAAAGTTATGATAAAGCAAAATCCTTCTCAAAAATAGGTAATCATGATCAAAAGTGATATAAAAGTCGCTTGCTTGACAAAATACATGGGATTACAAAAGTGGATTGCAACCGCTCGGCTTTACATAAGTTTTATGACAACCGCTACATCTTTCGCAAACGCCACAATTTCGCTCCGCAAAAACATGAAATGAACTTACGATGTTGGCAAATATAGTTCAGCCTCGCTTGGCAGTCGGTGTCAGCCCACAGCCAACCTTTGCTGCCATCGAATCGGGCGCAACCCTCACCGTCTCCCGGCGCGTTCCAGAACGACACGGTAACGTCCTTGCCGTTTACCCATTTCCAGTAATTGGGATCTTGGGGATCACGAACGGCCCCCATCCAATACTGACTGCTACTGTCACTTCTGTAGAATTCCATTTAAATATTAAGTTCTCTCATTGATCAAGTATTTCTCTCCAATTCAGATAATATAAAAAATAAAACTCTCAAAATGACAACATCAGCGCAACGTTAGTAAATATTGTGATTTAAATATTCCTTTTCTCACGTAGTAAAAATGTCTTGACTGGTCGGAGCGGCAATAATTTTGAATGTTAGGAATTGTAGTGAATAGCATGTATAAGCCAGGCTTTACTACATTAAACTTCACACCTATATATACAAAATACCGTTTCGTGACGACATCTAATCTCACTAACGGAATAAATAGTACACAACGATGTCGAGATGAGCAGCACTCAATAAAATTGACTCAAATAACAACGCTGCTGCTACGCGTAGCGGATCTGTAATAGAGCATTGGGCTGAGGACACATAATATGGTATTTTTATTGCTTAACTGTTTCACATCACCGTATTGTATGTAGTATCATTCCGATATTCTATTTATTTGTGAGTAAAGAAAGAACTCTGTCGGGCCATTTGTGTAGTAATGCCTAAATCTGCAAATTATATATCTAAATAAGTTCATAAGGTATTCGGATACAATTTGTAATATTAAAACTATGATGACATCATTAAAATGCAGAAATCTTTATTAATCAAGATATAAAAGGGATAAAACTCGATTTAGTTTTTGTCAATTTTTCTTTGTAAAAATCTTTTATTATTCTCCTTATCTAAACTACAAGCTTAGAGTGTTTAAATTTTATCTTACAAAAATTGTTTTGGCAACAAACTGTTCCTCAATTTTATTGTCATCATAGCACATAAAGTTGTATATTGTATATGTAAATTGGTAAAAATAAAAACATACATTCATCAATGCTAATCAAGTTTTAACGTTATCCTATAATTTTTTTAAGAATTCGCCGCGGCTGTATTTTAAGATCAACATTTTCTCATTTTGAACATCAATTTCGCATCAGTCGTGTAATAACAATGGGTGGTATAGTTAGATAATGTGCGCAAGCAAATTTTTTTTACAAATTGTTAAAATATACATGTATATCGTCTTAAAACCTCAGTCAACCTCAACCTCGTCTTAAATTAATGCTTAAAAGAATTTTTAGGTTTAATAAAAATAATTCTTCTCCTATGTAAGTAAGCTTTAGATCGTTTTTGTTTCTGTTACTAAAAAAACACGTATTTTAGTGGTAGCACAATTTTTTCCCTTATTAATTTAAAACACTGCAGCAAAGGGTTAAGTAACGTAAGGCACGTTAATTGACGCACATTTATTTTCAAAACAAGGAAGGTATATAAGACTTACCGGTGCCTACGCCACAGTTCCCAGCTAATAAAACCTTGCAGCGCTGGATTGCTTTCGTCAACAAGCGTTCCTCCTCTTGATCTACAGAACGCTAGTGAGTCTCTGAAGTTTGATGGCTGCTGATCATAGAATATGTAGCATTTGCCATTGTATGTCGCCGTACTGCCAGGCGGCTGATCTCTGAACTGCGGGCACCTCTCTATCGGCAGTGCCTGGTCAGTGTATACAAACGCTTCGCAAATTGACAGCTGGCTAGGAGCTGCACCTTCTAGGTGAACGCTTACGAACGCTCCGGGCATAGGTGGGTTGCAGGGTAGGAACAGAGGTTGCCCTTCCTCGATGAATCCGGTGAATCTGTTGCATATAGGATTCGTTCCTAAATCTGGACGATTGTTGCCAACCCTAACAACAATTACAGCTGGCTTATTGACTCCTGCAACGAAAGAAATATTATACAATACCTACGATTCTACCTACGAGCATTCTGTTTTGAGGTGAAAGTGTTGAAAACAATTGCAGAATGTAACTAAAGTGTTAGTAGTGTCTAATGCCTAAGATATAAGTTAGTTCTCAGCGCGATGCATGTCCCACAATTAACCCCCGATGCAACAATAGGCTAAAGCAATATGAATGCATGATTTTGTCACATTTCTAGACTGTGACTGATGGACCACTAGCTCAATATTATACTATTTTACTTTACTATGAAAAGAATTATGAAATAATGATGTACCTACTGATCAATTTTTTTTTTATATCATAAGGTGGCAAACGAGCAAGCGGTCACCTGAATACGCCTAAATAGCGAAGCGACCGCTGCCCATAGATATCCGCAATTGCAGATGCGTTGCCTACTTTTAATCGACAAAGGAGGGAACGCACAGAAAAAGAATATATCCTCTTCCTATGTGTTTAGACCATTATTTTTGCTATTTCCCAAAAACGGTCTCGAATTTAATATACAATTAGCAGTACAAATCATAGTATTATCTTGGTCCTGATGGGAGAATAAATAATAATTCTATTTACCACAACAAGGCTTGCCAAAGTCCAATCTGACTAGCTGCACCATGTACGGCTCCAATAGGTTGACGTACCACCAGGGGACGCGCTCGGTCTTCGTGAGGGTACAGGTGTCGGCACTGAATACTGCAGAAGTGCTGCCATCTAACGCCCGCTGCGGAGCACCGCTTTCTTCAGTGGAGATTTGCATTGGCGCCTTACCAGCCGCCACGTTTAGAACTGTGGAAAACTTTTACATTAAACAATGGCAATTCGCAAATTTCACAGTAGTCGCTTTTGTCTGCATTTTAATGGTGTATGCTAATACGAACAAGTAATGATAATTTGAACTTTGGAACAAGAAATAGCAGTCAAAGAACAATAAACAATGAGTTAATTATTTTGACTACTTTTGCGAGAACCGATCAAACTGGCGACAAATGTAGGTTTCCATAAAACGTATAATAATGAAATGTAAAACTACGAAAGCACAAATGAGGAGTTTCACTTTAATGATTTGTCAAAAAAATATGTCGAGACTTCAACGAGTTGTGAGTAAATGTGACTATTTAACGCAATGACTGTACAGGTGTCATTATAATCCGCTCACGTTGAGTGAAATGTAAGGCGAGGCAAGACTTTCCGCTCCAAATACTGAGCACTGAGATGTACAAGAGCCGAAGCCAGTGTCAATATGACAACGTCTGCAAATTATAATACATGTCGTTAATGTAACGTGGCCGATAACAATCATTGCTTGCTCACTGGGCTCACGTCTCGCACATTAATATATCTACTATGATGATCCTTTAAAAACTGCGCCACCAACACTGTATGGTTTAATTTGGGTAGGCTCCCAGCCCTTCGGTGGGAACATAATATAATCTGATCAAGTCGACGATGATCCTTTGACCACATCGTTTCGTAATAATAATATCTTCTATTGTTTTTTATGACTTGCCAATTATCTGTCATCTATCCTTATTTTCATATCTCCTTTTTTACACAATTTGTGATAACGTCAGATTAATTTTAAACAATCTAGTTAACATACATTTGTACAAACAAAAGCAAAACATCCATCTAAACATTCGCAGTTATAACATTAGGAAGACAAGATATTAAATCGAAATCAATCGCAATATTACGGATATCAAAGACTGCAACTATGACCTGATGATGTGATAGTTATGTTTTGACGATTCGTGGCAGTGGGAAAAAACGAAAATAAAACCTGCCGAATGCTGTTGAGATGGAAAGTACAATCGACGAAGCGGAACGACTCGGAAAAAGTTCGCACCAACTGACGAAACCGCGTATGAGTAAAACAAAAAAATAATGATTTCTCAGTGTCAGTGGCCACACTGTTGTCAAATATGTTGGCGTACAAAAGTGCACAGATAGAGGAACACGTCTTTGCTCATATTAAAATAAACGGTTGGTAGATGTAATAATATAGACTCGTCATAAACTATTTAATACATTTTCATTCACTAATGATATTATAACTCAACTAAGACGTACCTAAAGATAGTTTTATTTTGGACTAGAATCAGTAATCAACTTTATATAGCAAATTTACTAGCGCTGGATAATAATTTACGAACTGGAAAATACCTTTTTTGGAATAATATTAAGTGGGATTTGAACCCAGTGCGCAAGGCGTAAGCTAAACATATAAATAAAGAATGAGTAAGAGCCCATTGAGGCGGACCGTTCGTAGTAAACAAGAACGGGGCACGCAATATCGCTCTCTAGGGTTGACACTCACATGAATAATTAACATTTTTTTTCATCTCATAAAAACAATATTTAGAAGAGTTATCTTCTTAACATAGCTTTTCTATCCAACCCTTCAGTTTCTACTATCAAAATACCTGCATAGATTATGAATTCATAATGTTATCTAAGTTTTTTCAACTAGGATGAAAAGGGTGACAATATATCATTGAACAAATGTTTGAAAAATGAAGTCTGCGTTGTTGTACTAAATTTTTTTAAAGATCTGTGTTAGGTTAAACTAGGCTAGCCGTAAATAAATATAATTTTGTCGAATCGTTTGCAATGCATCATTTTTTTCATTTCGAGTATGAGAAAAATTACATAATGAGAACGGTTTTCAAAAGATTTAATAAAATTATAGCAATCGATGAGAGAGGCCTACGTTCAGCACAGGACGAGGCTGATTATTTATGTAATAAAAATACCATGGAATAGAACTAACATTTAGCCTGAACTCACAGTTACTGCTCGTTCAACCCTAAAGGTTAACGGCGTCCGTGAAGTAAGGCAGTATTTAGTGGTAACGGTGACAGTCGGTCGCGCCCTGTGCACTCTTGCAGGTGGCTTCCGTCGCCTATATAATTGCCCTAACTATAATATCATGTTTCAATAACACTCTCTCCACAAAAATCAACTACAGAACAAGGAAGTTTAGAACAATGTTGTGGAAGATATAATGATATTCCTTCTTCTATTTCTTTTTCTCATTAATAGTTCTTTACTTCCCATTCTAATCGTTGTTTTCTGAGACCAAAAACGCAATAACCAACGATAAGGCTGACATAACTGATTATATTTTCTATTGGTTCACTATTGACAACTTTAAATTCAATTTTTACAAAAAATCTTCGACACATTTACAATTTACAGTTATAATTTCAAATCGATTCTAATTGGACCCGTTGACCGTTGCACACGCTGACTTTACACCTATGTGTTTATTAAGGAAACAAACATCACTTCATGACTATATGGATTATGAATATTCATGCAGGATGAATACAAGTTAGAATAGTAGCCCTAATTTACACATTCGTTTTATATCTTATGCTTCTAACGAATAATCTCAAAAACTACTGGATCGATTGTTGTAGACAGACTATATTTTAATATTGCTACAAAATGTTTATAATTTTCCTCTCATGCAAAGCAGGGACGGACATCTAGTTTATTTTTAGAAGACAAGAAGTTGTACATTTTAAATAAAATTCAATAAAGGTGAGAGTGAGTCAGTGCGATATCCGATTGAGCCAAACCTTTATACTTTTTTAGCCGACTTCAAAAAGAAGGAGGTTATCAATTCGACTGATTTTTTTTTTATGTGTGTTATTTATTCTTCATTTCTTTTCTTCTTTAAGAATGAGTTGGCAGAGACAGTACGTCTCATCTGGTAATGTTTCGTTATTTGAGCGAGAGCGAATGGATATCTTCCTTTTTCAAATAACAATAATACAGAGATCATCAGAAACATATAATATAGATAAGAATCTAATATTAGACTGGTTAAAACAGGTATTTAGTTTTATCCGAAAATATATTCAAAATCATATTCATGCATATTTTAGAACCCTACACTTTTGTGTTCCGGTTTCTACTTCAGTAACGGTACAAAAACTATCGGCCGCCGTAAGTATGGCTTCGTACTATTATTTAATTATTCTTTTATTACAATCGGCTTAAGCCCACAGGTGGGCGGCGAGCGGCGGGCGGCAGGTGTCGTTGTGCTCATAACCGATTCAAATGTTATATTAATCGGCATAACGGTGCAATTATTTCACGCAATAAGCCAAAATTTGGTTAAAAAATGAGCTTTACATTTAAGTATACATAAAGGCTACGCATGTGTTTTAATCGCAACAAGCAATAAAACTTAGGTACATCACTTATTTATTTTTTTAGTATTTGTCGACGTTAACTTTTTGTATACGTT
Source organism: Papilio polyxenes (assembly GCA_026167825.1). Taxonomy (NCBI): domain Eukaryota; kingdom Metazoa; phylum Arthropoda; class Insecta; order Lepidoptera; family Papilionidae; genus Papilio; species Papilio polyxenes. Next base: position 601,110 of record JAOPJD010000024.1, on the reverse strand, counting down.
AATTTTGTTATTAGACTGTTCAAACAAGCTGTTTTAACGTCATCGAAATCGCATTTTATATGCATCAGCGTACACATTAAACTTTACAACTGAACACCATATGGTGTATCATATTACCTCGCTAACGGTGAGTATCCCCTGACTAATATTGTCTACACAGCCTTTGCATGTACAAAAAATTGTAACCCTATTCATTCCTTTTAATAAGAAGGAAAAGATAACAATATGATTTAATAACGGTCGGTAAAACTCATAATTGGGCGTCAATACTACTGAAAATATATATTTTTTTTTAATTAATATTCGTTAACATCTGATTTTTACTGTTCACACAGGGCTTCTTCTAGCAGACATCGGTTCCGGTGCAGCGCTCGGCGTTATGTTTTTATTTATCACCTAATTGCGATTGAGATTAACATTCATAGACTTACGTCGGCGGCGGTTACTTATGGCATGCTTAACATACTATTTCTATAGGAAATAGTAAGATAAGTTGATTAATACATTTCTATGAATTTTATTTTGAAAACTTGGCTTTACAGATAACATACAAAGTTGTCGCAATCAAAGCAAAAAAATAGAATAGTTTTAAAATTGATAGCGAGCCCTTGGTTGGCTACGACTTAAAATAGTCATAAACAAGCTTTTATTAAGAGTTTTTTTTGAAGATTAAAATACATTGTTAACTAAAGGATTCCCTCGCTTTATAATAAAGTTTATTTAAATTCTAAGTTTTGGTACATTAATTAGTTTATATACAATAACATACTTATTATTGGTAATGTGAGGTGTAACCGGTAGTGTCTCACAAAACATTTGCAACAAAGGGCGTGAGCGATGAGCGTAGGAAAGTTTCCGAACAGAGAGAGCCGTGGGAGTGATCCACAATGAATCTTCCGCTTTTTCGAATTCATTCACGGCTCATGTGAAGTGATTTCTCGACGATGAAAGTAAAAGTGGGTCAGCGCAGCGACATTTTCGTGCGGAAACCGCGACGCGAATGCGACTTATAATATTTCTTGTAACACCTACTAAGTACGGCAAATAGTGTAGGCAGCAGCATACACTATTTGCTCTAAGATATATTAACTTAATACTAGCCATGAAACTATCTAACCATTTGTCCTCCGCGTTTTAATGGCGTTTTTTAAATTTTTTCGTGTTCAGTTTGTTAACAATGGATTGTTTAGTATGGTACATCGAAGTAGGGTAAAATAAGTTTATACTATAATGGAATAATAGTTTATGAAGAAATTTAATGCTTACCGCAAAAGGGGATACCGTCTGGGGTCCATGTTCCATCCTGTCCACATATCCTCCTGGCGGGGCCGAGGAGCTCGAATCCGCGCTCGCATGTGTAGCTGGCGACGCTCCCTTCCGCCAAACTCTCGTCAGAGAAATCCACTCGGGAATGCGCCGGGGCTCCGGGGAAACGACACGTCGCTGCTGCGTATCCTGGGAAAAATATATTTGCTCTGTATAATACCTTTTCATCCCTTTTAACAATTATATCTTTTCATTCGTGTTTAGTGTTCTGCCTTATAAAGGCCGGTAATCCATCAGTAAATAATTTGCTAATTGCGGATTCCGATAGATACAATTATGACCTAGACAATATAAAAACAACTACTAGGCTCTACGTACGACGGCAAATCTTTGATTTTTATGCCAGTGGCATTAAATAAATTTCCGTTTTTCCGGCTTTCCTCGAAGTTTTTCTGCATTTTATATCTTCTTTATCTTTATATATATAAAACAAAGTCGTGTTAGTTACACTATTCATAACTCAAGATCGGTCGAATTGATTTAGCTGAAAATTGATGGGGAGGTAGCTTAGAACTAAGAGACGGACATAGGAACTTTTTTATCTTGCATTCATTGCATTTTTTTTAATTCCGCGGGGACGGAGTCGCGGGTAAAAGCTAGTTAATTATACAGTTGCAATAATTGTAATCTATTTGAATATTTTAAACAAAAATAATTTATAAAAAAACCCTAGCAACAAATTGCAAAGTGTCATCTGAAAGTCATCTCATTTGCAAGTCATGTTTATAAAATGTTAACATACAATTTGACAAAATATGTCTGAAATAGAAAAAGTTCAAAGGGATAATGATTCGACTTATAAAAGTTCCTTGCTGCTGCTTCGCCTGGGCACTCTGGTGGTGTTAGCGTGCATGTTGACGGTACACCTGCGGTCTTTGCGGCTGTTTCGCTGGGAGCAGTCGGTGACGGGCGGAGTCGTCATAGCATTTTGTATCGCCGAACTCGGCCTAGCGCTGTGCGCCGGCTCTACCAATTGCCGCGGTCATGCTATCCAGGTGAATTTTGCAAACGCTACATAGTTGATGCTATATTTAATGTTGGGAAATAAATAAAAAATATTTCTAAATGTAAATTATCTCAAATTGAAGTTTCTTCTCTTCATAATTTATACCGATCCTACACTATAAGATATCTACTACGTCTAAAAGTTATGTATACTGAAAATATAGTATAAATAATACAAATGTTATTAAACGATAATTATAAATTAGCTCTTCGATTTTAAACAATTGTCCAAGAAGGTTCGTTGCTTCTTATGGCATGAAAAATTAAATAAGATTAGAGAGAAATGTGTATGCAATATGCAATAGAGCTTTGTTGAGTATTCAGTTCCGAATCGCTAATGTTCTATAATGTAATGTGCAGTTGACAATTGTGCAGGCATATTTATGCGGCACCGGTGCTGCTTTATTGGCGGTCAACGCTGGAGTCATCTACCGGAGATGGAAAAGTGCCAGCCAGCTGACGCACGTGGTGGCTGAGCTGCTCGGAGTGCTAGGAGTACCTCTCAAGCGACAAGTCGTTATAAAAGTGTCTCTCAGTGCGATCGCGGCAACCTGCTTGCTTGTTGATCTGTTTTTCGCACCTTATTTTTTACGTGATAGAAGTCTATCAAATAGCAATTTACCCTGATCAACTACCATTTACTCAGGTTTGCGAAACTGTTATTCCTTTGCAACGATTTTTTGTGCGATTTAACAGGGTTTCGGGATTAGGATTTTAGTGATATGACGTCATCATTGTCCAACTGTTATGTAAATTATATAATCATATTATTTATATGAAGAAACTTAAATAAACTTATTTTATTTTAATTTATTTAAACAATTTTGGAATATAATGCTATTGTAAGTAACGTATTATTTAAACAACATGCATTCAAATAAACCAAAAAGAATACAATTCAGGAATTATTTCAACATGAGATGCATCATTCACGCTACATTCCAAAGTAGGAGTGTAAAAAGTGTGGTTAGAAAAAAGGATACAGGTATAAATTACTTAAAAGATCGCCACATTTTTCAAATACTTATGTTGAATTCTCAAACTTTATTGATAGTTATTTATGTGTAATGTATAAATATACGACATCCGCACCCCAAAAGCTTTTACTTTCTAATGGCTTCTACTTTCATGTATATACGAGAAATAACTTGTTACAATATTTCTGCCAATTCCATTTATGTAAATTGAATTGATCAAGCTTCGAGTTTAATTGATCATTATGTTATTAACAACCGAAAAACCACAGATTTCGCTCAGTTTATCAGACTAAATTTATCGCATATTAAGGCTATGGCGACGTTCTATGCATACAATTACTCATACACTCAGTCGCCAACTCCAGTATCTAATGAATTCTTGATAATGCAATAAAGAAACAAACTGAAGCTATGGCAGGTAGTTTAGGAAAGGGATGCGAAAGAGCTAAAGATGTCAAAGAGCAGTACAAAAGGCTCCATCGATGACGTCGCCATGGCGTCCAAGTGAGGTAGAGAGCTCTTTGATCGACGCTGGATGTCGCCTACAGCTTTTCTGCCTGACCATTGCATGACGAATTATTTAAAGCGTCAGCGGTGCTCTAATCTCCGTGAAACGTTCCAAATTCGAATTGATTCGTGATTGAAATGATCCGTGGCAGGTTAAATTTTAGCGAAAGTACACGATTTTATAATTGCAACTTGTGAAAGGGGTAATTATTACACTAGACGTGGCTCCGAATATTCCTTATGAAAGATGAATTTAATCTTAATGTTTATGTTTGTTTCCTTTTTTAATTCCTGTTAAATGTGAATAAATACCTAAAACTAAATTATTAGTATCGAAATATTTTTCAAGGATTTCGTAGAAAAGATAAAAATTATTTCCAATATTTATGGCCAATAAATTTTATGTTGCGTTATTTTGTAATGAATAGTAGAAAATTGGCGAATATTATAAATTCCGGCGTTCATTGACCCACGGTCAGCACGTAAGTGAAAGTTTACCAGAGCGTGTCAGTTAACTTGAACTCAGCATTGTTTAATACTTGTCTCTGTGAGAGGATCGCTATACTGGCCTGCACGCGTGTTAAGTACATAAGGAATAAAAAATCAAATACTATTATATAACATTGTTAATTGTTTTGATGCAGAAGCTTTCTTTTGCACTTGAATTTATCTTTATGACGATGTAAGTAATAAATCACCTCACTAGGGTATAATGTTTATTAGTCATCGCTAATAAAGACCAGTTCAGAGAGAAAGTCAAGTTACATGTCGCTACAGGTGACGTGACGTCCTTTAGGGATTACGAAACTATTTACATTAGTAGATTATATTTGATTTGTACATTTTTACAAATAATTATACAAAAATAAAAGTAATAATGATGTTTTTTTTATTAAAATTCAATCCGCAATAAGTGCAGTTTAGTTTTACAATTGACTTCTTGTAAACATGGACGCGCCATTACTTGGCCTAAGAAAGCGTGGTGACCTCAACAATTCCACGGGCACAGACCCCATTCGCGAGAGCGTATCAAGATAAATTAATTTTTTACAATTGATAAACTATCTTCAGAACATTATTATTTTTTCCAGCTGACAGTGGGTAATAACATTTTTCTTGGGTTTGATTTTTCAATTAGCCGATGTTTTTCGCGCTTTTTTATTGTTGTCATTACTAATTATTATTTAGTATGGAAACCAACATTTTGAGACAGAATAAATTTATATACTTTCAGGGGATGTTGATTGTAGTCTGCGTGAATACACCAAGATGAAATGTGCCTTTGTTATTAAATCCTAGAGCTATTGAATGAGCTCTTTATCGCTATACAACAAGCTGACAATGTTTTTGGTGCAACCATCAGTTTCGGCAAACGTAATGTCTTATATAGCTACTTTAATGGCAAAGAGGTTAGGTTAAAATGAATACAATGTTCTATTCTATCTGCACGTATAACTTTCTAGAAAACAACATTAAACGTTAACTTTCTACCCTGAGGCAGACTTCATTCAATACTACTATGTACTCGTAAGTATGAAAATATCTCGTTCAGTGGGTCAATTTGTATTAGTCGTATTTTATCTACCGATTGTAAACAAGCAAGGATCAAGTCAAGCTGATGTAAATCGTCTAGATAATACAACATAAATTGTAGTCTTCCTTCTGATAATAACTTAAAAACAAATGAAAGTGTTAATGTATTCTATATACAAATTGAACAATGCGCACGTTTTTTTGGCAATGTTAGAAAAAATATGTTTTACCTGTATAGAACGACCGTAGTGACCTAAATGAATTATCACCAAGCAAATTGTACATCTACGGTACTTACTAATAAATTTATTTTACTTTTAGTTTAATTGAAAGATTTCTTTAACTAATCAGAGTTAAAGTTTATCTTAACATACAAAAACAACAATAGAAGTCGTCTTCTATTATAATAGTATGTGAACTAATAGCACGAAAAGTTTATAGGTTTGGGTTTAATTAAGATTAGCTATTTTCTTTACATAAATAAAATAAATTGTTACTATTAATAGAATTAAATAAGTAAAATTCGCTACACGTTTTTCCTTCTCATTTTTAAACATCATCTAATTTTCCCTTAGAATCATTTCATCAAAAGAAAATCATTATATTAACATGATTTGTTTTATTACAGTAAACTTCTGATTACACAATAATTTTACGTCGAGTAGCATGTGGGATTTTGTTTGCGTAGTTTTCTATCTGCAGGTCTTTGGCCGATAGCGAGTAATTACGTAGATTCAGAAAGCCTCGTTCGATAACAAGCTTAACTTTACTAAAAGCTCTAGCCTTTCACTTTGTTTATACAAGAAAAATCAAGACAATATACTAAAACAACTATCAACATCGCCATTATGACAAGAAATTTGAAATTAACTTGTATTGTTATTGATTAATAAATCAGTGTTGGCCGCACACAACAATGCAGTGACAGTTGTGAAAGGTAATGTAATCTCCTCACTGCAGCTTAATTTTGTATCGCCTTCGTATTCCACTTATAATCGTGCTAAAAACACGGTTCATTTACATGTCCGCCGCGCGCAACGGTGCAAACAGGTCCCGCGGTCAGTCGGGTCACCATCTGACATGCTTAACACAACAAGTGCTTCCATAAATTTGACGTCATTACTATCGACTATTTTTATATCACGAACTAAAACCTCATGATGTTTAAACGAGTAGAAAACCAACAACATCACATAACAAAAACAAAAGGTATCGAATACTTTATGAGAAAGGAAATTATTCAAAGGTATAAAACAATTTTATAACTTGTGTTCCCAACTGGAAGTCATGAATAGGGTCCAGGTGAAATAACCCGGATACTTTGAACTGCCTATGTCTTTGTTGAGCATATTTGGCCAATACTAATCTGACGTAACCGCCAACGATGACTCGTCTCGATCCGTGAAAGTATTGCTTTCTCGGTGACGCAAAGCACATTATACTGCTATCATAAAGCATTGCATATTTGTCAACGATGTCGAATTCACAGTATTTGTAAATTTTCACATTGTTCTTAGAATAATTTTGAGCAACGTACGGTTCTTGGTGAAATGTAAAAGAAATAGAGACCGAGATAAGCAAAGGTATTTTAATTTTAATAAAGATCTGCATAGTGAACGTTTAATTGTGTAAATGACCTTAGGCACCATAATATATTTACACTTTCTCGTGAGCCGCTAATTATTGTACAAAGAGCAAGTTTGTTATAACATTCTTATCCTTAAATTTAATAAATATTTGTAGATGAATCATGAATAAACTATTCAATTAAGTTCTTTTTTTTAAACAAGTGGAGTAATTATTTTATATGAGATATAATAACAATGTTTTAAACTAGGAAAAGTTCAACAATATTTTTTTACATCAGCAATCCAAATAAAAAGGAGATAATGAATTATGATAGGTATATTATCACAATACCTATCATTTTATAAGCATGCAATTGTTGTTGTAGTGAAGATTTGCCTAGATTATAATATTTAGTATTTTTTGATTACTTAGTTTCCGGAGACTCACAGCTAACGGGCGCGACCACATTCTTGAACCGTTACATCGTCCAATACGCAGTTAGTTTACGCATAATTAGGTCGCTAGCCAACCCATCGGGTGATGTAAATCGTGGCAAGCGACATCTCATCTCTCATGGTCGAATCTCGAGGGTATGTTCCATCCAAAACAAAACTAAAGAAATTGTTTAAAAACTAGTTTAATAAAGTCCGCTTTTGTTGTTGCTCTAATTGTTATTATCTATCTATATTTATACATATAATAACATCTGTGAGTCTGTATGTAATCATACTTCATACTAATATTATATGTGCGAATGTTTATATGGATGTTTGTTGAAGGTATCTCCGGAACAGCTCAACGGATCTTGATGAAATTTGGCACAACATAATCTGGAAGATCACATAGACTATATCGATATAAAATTCATATTTTGTTTACATGATGTATTTGCTTTGGCTATTTGACGGTACTGTCATTGGAAGTTGTCTGATGCTTGCGAGTATGTAGGCTACTTTTTTCTTTTTTAATTGTGCGCTGACAAAGTTGCGAGCGACCGCTAGCCTTAAATACAATATTTTTTTTTTAATCACGATATTATAAAAAGCGCAGAATGTAGTTCTATTACCCAGTTTATGTAATTAAATTATAATATGTATTATTATTATTACAATATATAAAGGCTGTTTCAATATACATAGAAAATCATAAACCAAAGATCATTCACAATTTGATTAAAGTTATGGGGCTTGTTGTCCGTCTGTATTAAAAATAATTACTTTACAGACTAAATTAGGGTGGCTAATTAGTCACTAAGGGTGAAACTTAGTGTAAATTTTCATACTAAATTGGCTCTAAGACAGGCCACTTCAGGTCTTTGAGTAGAAGGTTAGTTTATTTGCAAGTTTAATAAAACATTTGTGTACTGTGTACTATTTTATATTCGCAATTGCTACTATTACGTAGTAGATTTAATTGATTGTCAATGACCCAATTTCAAAATTTGTTAACTTCCCCTAGAAAACAAGCGGTTACTCGACCTCCACCGCATGAACAAATGTATGCAGGTCGATTGTTTCATAAAGATACATTTAATTACCTAAATTTTGTTTATTTAAACATAGTGTTATAATAAAAACAACACATAAGTCATTACACACTTACACAAGACGTCGTCAAACATGCATTTCGACATATTTCACTGAAAATACCACACTGTAAAGTAGAAAAGCCCATTTTCGAAAGAGATTTTGAATGTTATTAAAAATAAGAATAACAATTAAGACTGGGCATTGATTGTATTCTAGTGATGAACTGAGAAATTGATACCGATTTAATTCCATTTACTTAAGTAGCTGTGGGTTTCGACTGCAGTTACACTTTTATTTTCACGTATTTTTTCCTCACATTCTCTTTTCAAAAAAACAGAGACCACAGTACCTGTCAATAAAAGTGCAATCGAAACCCAAACTAAGGCGGCACAGTGAAATGTCACCTTTAAAGATGTAGGCACAGTTATTGGTTAGATGCAATCAGGACAAAGATCGCTTAGGGTCCTGTTTCCGCGCCGGAATGTGACTTTACAAAACTTTCACTCAGGGTCAGATCATTTCGAATCGCTACGTCTCACTACGATGTAGGAATTTCGTTTACTGTCATTGTTTTATCAAATATCCTAATTTTTTTATTTTAATTCAATATTCTTTCTTAACGCTGAAAATTTTAAGATCTAAACACTTAATTTAATTCATCTTCTCGGTTAATTAAAAAAAAAACTGTTTAAATGCTTTATTCTATTTTCGAAAAATATGATTTTTCTCATTCTATCAAAATAAAAAGACAATAAATAAATCTACTTTTGATTTCGGTATATTTCATATTGTTACGTGCTAGGGTTCGATTGATTTGGAGAGAAAAACCTGCTGACTCTTTTAAAGACTTTATTCAACTAACACTAGGTCCAATACAAAGCACTAGGTCCAAACACTAAGCACTAACAATGTCCTAGGTCGTAGCCGAGTAGTAGGTTTCACTTGTATCGCTGGTTGTCGCTT